>LNAC01000125.1:3040074-3307493 GCA_002007465.1 Ailurus styani
TGGGCGATGCAAGAGATGAAGTCCTTAAACTTAGTATCATTCCCTCTGCTATAGAGAGTAAAACATCTAAATCCATTACATCTCTACTGAGGCCAAACCCTCCTCTTTTTATGCCACACTTGGCTTTTAGCAAAAATATGTATAAGACAAAGAAAAATATGAGACCTGGCAAAGATTTATGATATCTTGATTAAAAGAGACTTTAGTACCAGCACTTTAAATTTTTTTGGGGGGGGGACCTTGGAGGTTTTAAACATCTCAAGGCATTGCAATATAGTAAAATTTGGAATGAGGGAGGTTTTATTTACCTGTCTACCTATGTATGTAAGTGTGTATCTATTTATGTGGGAAAAGGACAAAGGAGAAATTGAGAAGAATGAAATGAGAAAGGAGAACTGTAGAATTGCCTCCACTTAAAACCATTCTTAGATCAGTTTTGTGAAAGAACATATATGGACGATGAGGTTCTGGAAAATGACCCCTTCGAAACTGTATTTGGTTGTGTAGCCTTTGGAAAATAGTTATGCGCTCTCAAAGATTCTTTTTCTCTTTTTGAAGAATGCTGCTGTAGAATTACCAGTGAGGAGGTCTAGGAGGTGTACGCATCAACAGAGTTCAGAGTGGAGTGGTGAAGGTGACTCCAGTCGCTCATGCAGTTGGCTTGTTCTGGAGGTGAGTGCATTTAGAAGGGAACAAAAGAGGCCTGGTTTGGGTCAGGAGTGAATGGGGCTTGGGGGGCAATGGTAGTATTGAATAACTTCACATTTGCCCAGTGAAAGCAGAAGGCAGTAGATTTAGTGTATGGGGAAAGAAGCAAGGTGTCTGTCTTTTGCTGGAAGGAGCCTCATAGGGGTTAGTATGTGGTCTTTTGATATAATGATGGATTTGGGCAGGGGCAATAGGATAAGAAATTTGGATCAGGAAGAGGATGACAGAGATATTTCTGTCATGGGAGATTGTCCTGGGATTAAGAGGATGGGAAAGGAAAACGTACTTTGTTATATCCCTGTTTGTGTCTTGTAGTATGTGTACCCAGTAATTTCTTGATAAACACTTGTTAATTGATTAGTTCATAAGCAATGTGATTAAAGTTTCTGTCTGTTAAAATCACTGACAGTTCAGAAGAGGGATTCTCCTCTGTTCCTCACATATCACATAAATGGTAGATCAAATTACAGTAATTTATTAAAGAAATCAGAATTCAGGGAGCATTTTATTCTGGGAAATTGTAAGGTCGTCAGATAATCTCCATGTAGGCTAAGTTGCTTCAATTTGCACAATCGAGTTACCCAGTAGTGGACTTTTGATAGTAGTTTTGATAATAGACTGCATGTTTTAAACAGTATCTGCGAAACATCTTTCCTATTACTTCTGCATTCCTCTAAGGAAACAAATATTATGGAAAGTAAACATGCAAGCAAGTCCTGGGAAAGAATGAAATTGTATATATTCTTTAATTGAAGCAAGGTTTTCTTCTTCTGAATTTTTGATAACCTCTAAAAGTATGAGAGAAAACACATGGAAATGTGAATGCAGGTACACACACCTTGGTAGTTTCCCAAAGGAGAAGAGACCACTCTCATTAGTTAGCAAAGATAAGAAGAGAAATAATGGATTGAAATTTGAACAAGAAGTGTTTGAAAAGAAGTGCAGAAAAATTTAACAGTAAGGTCAACTGGGGAATGAAACCAATTTCCGGAAGAGTTGATGGGATCAAATCACGTGAAACCTTAAGGTTGTGGCTTGTCAAACACCTCCACAAGAAGGATGCACCGTGTACTCAACATTCTCTAAAGACACAAGTGAAGAAAGCAAGTGAGAGCAGTGAGCAGAGGGACAGAGGGGGTTTAGATCCCTGGTGCTGTGTGGTTTTCTTTCTTCTCCAGTGTGAAATGAGAGGAGCTGGAGGCCGAGGGCATCACACCATGGCAAGTAGGGAGAGACTCCGCTCATGTGCCATAGCATAGCCATCTGTGGCTGAGCCTGGGAGCTGAGCTCAGGAATCCTGTGTATCTTTTTGTCTTTCATTTCTGTGGGAGTTTAGGGAACTTTGAGGCAGATTTTCTCTTTGTCACTAGGAAGTGCAATTTTAAGGGGATAAAAGACACTCTTTCCTGGAGAGATGGGGTCAGTCAGAGGCCCATAGAGATATACTGCAGGTCAGGGCATATTAAGGCCTAGAAGAGATCATGACTGAGCACATGGGACAGGCAGTTTTTCCCTGCTCAGCTCAGAAGTCCCTGGAAAGAATGATGTCCTGTGAGTGGAGTTTCTCTTTTCAAGGCAAATGAAGAACTGGATAGAATAACTGAGAACAGAGAGTATTTATGACCATTTCCAAGAGAACTTAGGAGCAAACTTAAATGCAGAAGTGGTGAGATAGGACCGATTATAAAAATGATGCCTTAAAATTATTTGTAGTTTAGTTTATAGGTTGCCTTCCAGAGGGGTAGAGTCTCCTATAAATAAGTGGAGCCCTCATTTAACAGACTCAGTTGTTAGCTCTTCTGTTGTGAGGCGAGGCCATTTCTGAGTCACAGAGACCCCTGCACGTGCCTCCCATGTCCCTCAAACAGCTGGGTTGTGTTGTGACCAGCTGTGCCTTATGTGGAGAGCATCCCTCTTACCACAGTAGGAGATGAATTGTGTTTCCCTTCAAATCCATATGTGCAAGTCCTAACTCCTGATACCTCAAAATGTGAACTTATTTGAAGATAGCATCTTTACAGAGGTAATCAATTTAAAATGAGGTCATTAGTGTGGGCCCTAATCCAGCAGGACTGGTGTCCTTATAAAAGGAGAAATTTAGACTCAGTGGTATACATGGAGGGAAGACAGTGTGAAGAGGCGTAGGGAGATGTTGGCCATCCACAAGCCCAGGTGAGCGGTCTGGAATAGATCTTTTTCTCACAGTCCTCAGGACCAACCTGCTGACACCTTGATTTCAGACTTTTAGCCTCAAGAACTCTGAGCCAATAAATTTCTGTTGTTCGAGCCATCCAGTTTGTATCCTTTGTTTTGGCAGCCCTAGCACACTAATGTACCTACTAATTAGGGATTCACATACACTGTTTTCTTTATTTCCTTCCTTCTTTCTTTTTTGCTTGCCTTGCATTGTCTTGCTTCCCTTCCCTTTCCTTCTTTCTTTCTGCACCTGCTGTGTGTTAGGCATTGAGAATACAATAATCTTGGCCCTCAAAGAACTTCCAGCTGTGTGATGAAGATAAATGTATAAAGAGACAGTTTTAAAGTGCTGAAGTAGAAGAAGAAGTAGGAGGTATTCAGATCAGTTATTTGGTGTCTACTGTGTACTATGCAGCATGATTCAGGGTTAAGAGGCATATTTGAAATCCAGCTCTGCCACTTCACATTCTTCATGTTGAAGAGCTATTTAACCTAGAGATAGTTTTCTCATTTGTAAAATGGGGAAAATGGTGTCTCCTAGTGGGATTTGTGTGAATTTTAAATGGGATACCGAATGTAAAATATTTAGGATAGAGACTGTGTCTTAGCTCAGGTCGCTGTAACAAAATAGCAGAGACTAGCTGGCTTAAACAACAGAAATTTATTTTCACAATTCTGAAGGCTAGGAAGTCCAAGATCAGAGTCCCAGCAGATTTGGTTCTTAGTGACAGCTCTCTTCCTGATTTGTAGACAAGCTGCCTTCTTGTTGTGTGTTCATATGACCTTTCCTCTGTATGTGCATTTGGAGAGAGAGAGAGATTTTTCTGTTTTCCTCTTCTTTTTAAGGGCACTGATTCCACTTACTTTAAACCCATTTACCTCGCAAAGACCCCTCCTTCAAATACCATTACATTAGAAGTTAAGATTTCAACATATGAATTTTGAGGGGGCATAAATATGCAGCCCATAATAGCTTGAAGTGTAATATATGGTAGATATTATTAATTGCTACTTAGGGAACATGTGATAACAGGGATAGTATGCAGACAAATAATTAAATTGAGGGCTGACAGAATAACCAAATAGAATGTGCTGTCTAGAACTCTAGTTTGCTATTCATACAAGCTTTTTATCAATGTGGGACTCATGGCTGAGTTTTTACAAAGATAACAGTAATATTTCATTTAGAAAGATCTAGGTTAGAACCAGAACCTCTTGCCTGGCCTTGAGGTTGTGGGACCATCAAAGCACTCTTTCATTTAGGAGAAATAGCTTTGTTTTGGAACCTCCAAGGGGAATGAGAGTGCTCTTGGATTTGGTTATAACATTCCCATTTTGAGCTGGGAAGTGGAATTTGTGAAGAATATGTCTTGATTTCTGAGTTGTGACTTAGGAAGCCGTACATGAGATTTTATGGCTGAAGCCATTATAATAATACATTTTAGACATTTATATTGTCAATTTATTAAAATAACAAGCTTAAGTTAGAATTGGAAAAAAGCAGCTATTGCTTTAGGAGCCATTGGATAAAATGATCTTGGAATACAGTTCAAAAATCCTCTCTTGCTTTTATTTCAAGAGCAGTGACAGAAAATAATTTTTGTTTCACTGTAGTAAAACTTTTGGACAATGAAGTTTTGTATACTGAAATAGTTCAGCATGTGCATGGTATTTTTCTATCCTTGATTTTGTCAAGACAGGGATTTTTTTTAATTTTTAAATTTTATTTCTTTCTTTCTTTTTAAAATTTAAATTCAATTAATTAATATATAATATATTATTTATTTCAGGGGTAAGGTCTGTGATTCATAAGTCTTATATAATACCCAGTGCCCATTACAACACATACCCTCCCCAATGTCCACCACCTGGCCACCCCATCCCTCCCACCCTCCTCCCCTCCAGCAACCTCAGTTTGTTTCCTGTGATTAAGAGTCTCTTATGGTTTGTTTCCCTCTCTGGTTTCATCTTGTTTCATTTTTTCCTCTCTTCCCCTATGATCCTCTGGCTTGTTTCTTAAATTCCACATATCAATGAGATCATATGATAATTGTTTTTCTCTGATTGACTTATTTTGCTTAGCATAATACCCTCTAGTTTCATCCATCACTGCAAATGGCAAGATTTCATTTTTGATGGCTGTGTAATATTCCATTGTGTACATATACCACATTTTCTTTATCATTCATCTGTCAATGGAAATCTAGGTTTTTTCCATCATTCGGCTATTGCGGACATTGCTGCTATACACATTGGGGTGCAGGTACCCCTTTGGATCACTACATTTGTATCTCTGGGGTATCCCATTATCTCATTTGTATCCCCAGTAGTGCAATTGCTGGGTCATAGGGTAGCTCTATTTTCAACTTTTTGGGCAATCTTCATACTGTTTTCCAGAGTGGCTGCACCAACTTGCATTGCCACCAACAGTGTAGGAGGGTTCAAGATAAGGATATTTTAAAAGGGTAGAACCCTGTGGTTCCCTGTTTAGCAAATACAGTCATCAACACCCTATGTCCTCCTCCAGAGGGGGCTCTGGCCACTCTTCAGTCTGTATGAAACTTGGGCCAGCCAAGGGGCTTCAAGGTCTGATGGCCTCTATTTCACCCTTGTTCTTGAATGGGATCACTTAACAACCCTCCAGCATAGAAAGGGGGGCATTTCTTCTCATTGCCATAAAAAAGGGAAAAAAACAATAACAACAAAACCTCAGTAGAAAAAACCATTTCCATTAAACAAACAAACAAATAAACAAACACAGTAGAACAAATCACTGAGGATGGAGTCAAAGGACTTGCTTTATATGAGTTTGGTGAATCATTTCATCTCTCTGAACCTCTGGGTCTTCTTTTTAAAAATCCAGACCTGGACTAGATATCTCAAAGATTCCTTCCATCTTTGAAGTGCTCTTGGTTATATAGGAAAGCCTTTGGAAAATGGTTGAGTGCTTTTATTTTCATAGAAGGAATAACCAGCCTGGAAATCTTTCCATAGACGGTAGGTTTTGAATTATATTATTGATATTTGCTGTGATCTAGATTGGCAAATTGAGGATTAGAAATGGAGCAAGGAAGGCATTTTTGAGAAGTGGGAAGAACAAATGTTTTGGGAGGGAAGGTTATGAAAGCCAAGAACAGCGAGGAGAGAGGGATGGTAATTGATTCCTCCTTCTTCCTCCTTGCTTACCAGGTCAACCAGACATTAAGTCCCCTTTCCTTCCCATCCATTTTCCTGAACCTATACTAGAGGGAGAGTTTGTCACAACTGGAACCTCTATTAAGCCATGCTCCAACATTTTACTCCTCAGGCTGGGATTCAAAGTAAGATAGCATTAACTGAGAATGAGAAGAGTTGAATTTCATCCTCAGATGATTCTTTCAGAAGGGTCTTCCATGTTGCCCCACCTAGTAAAGGATATTAATAATACCTGACCCATTGTCACCTCACCAAAGATTAATGATATCTGCTCATTGTTACCACACTAAATTTGAGAGAAATCCCAGCTATATATCAAGAGAAAACAGTTATCGATGTATTGATGCGTTTTCAATACTATAGGTATTTCTTTTCTTAAAATTATTTTTACTTATTAAAAATAGGTTTTCTTACTTCATGCATTTGAAGCAACAGGGATAAAACATGCTTTTGAAGTGAGATGTCAACCCAGACGTGAGGAACATATATGTTGACACAAAAGTTGAAAAGACCCCACAAAAATGACAAATGATGAAGAAAAAGCACGTTTACAGCAGATCCTGACCTTTTGAGAATATGATCAGCCTGTCAGCACTAATGGTTTTCCATGTTCATAGCAAAAATCTGTGAGCACCTATATTTGGAATGGAGGTCAGATGACATCTCAATATAAAAATAATGAAATAGTACCATATCAAGTGTAAAAAAATAATTCTGTAATTCTTTTTCCTTTCTTTTCTCATCATAGATTTACATGTTCCCATAATATACATAGGCACAATGAGCCTGGCTCTTTTTCCTCCCAACCAATCCAGTCTCAAAGAGGAGTCTTAACATCCCTGAAGGGTTTTTTATGGCACCTGGTGTAGGTTATTAGAACCAAAGGATTGTTTTGTTTTGGTTTTGGTTTTTTCACCATTCTGAGAATAGTTTTACGGATTAGGAAAAGGAACAGAGCCATGACTCTGAATCCATTTGATTTATTCCATACCCTTATTGGGCATTTGCAGCTTTTGGCTTGAACCTTTCTTCAGAGGAATCTTTTATAGCTATAATACACCTCCTGGACATTTATCCTTTTGCCTAAAAGTTCTGCCTCCTCACCTGGGTTTTTGAATTTATCAAAGTTGAGCATAGTTTTCTGAAAAGGTCCAGTAAAGCAATGTTTTCCTGTTTATCTGGATTTTTATTAATGGGTCTCAGAAGCTGACAGAAACTCAGAAGAGTACATCTTAATTTTTTGTATGAAGCATTTGCAACATGGGAGGAAGCCCTCTCAAAATTCCCTTCATTCCTTGGCAAAGATTGCCCATGGGTATGATTTCAAGAGTAGCAAGAAGGAGAAGGTTAAAGGTGGAGTGAATTCCTACTAAAAGTGAGAAAGAAATACAACTTTAAGAACTCCACTGATACATAAGTGTAATAATAATAATAATTAATAATAATAATTAAATCCTAATAAGAAATATGGGAAATAAGAGTTACAACTGGAATAACCTACTGCCGTGAATGGCTTGTTCATCAGCTGGGAGCCATGAACAGATCTGGTGTTATGAATTGGTCCAGATATGAGGAAATTCTATTTGAATAGGATCAGCTGCTTTAACTAGGGGAGAACTCACTGGTCTATTTAAAAAAAGCACTTAATGTTATTGAATTGATCTAGCAAGCAAGAGATAGAAATCTAACATCAATTTGGCCCACATCAAGAGATTTTTTTTTCTATAGGCTTCCTGCCTATATGTTAAATGTTATAATATAACCAGAGACTATATTCAAAACTGTTGAAGACTGAAATTTCAATTTGTGATTTTTGTTTTTTCTTTGCCCCCTCAATTCTACACTTACTACTGTACCTGTGATGTCACAGACCTGTTTCAGGAATCCTTCTATTTCCCCATAGTTCTCCTGTTTGAATCAAGTTAAAAGTGATTTTCCATTTCTCCTCATGTGATACAGCTTTCCAAATACAGGGACTGCATTGTATAAGGAGAAAGTGGGTGAGAAAAAGTTCAGTCAGGTCTCTGAACTGCGGAAAGGCACTGTTTCAGGTCTTAGAAGTATCTCTATGGATACTTCATCCTCAGGTTGCATTAAGTCAAAGATTTTCATTTAAATTTTATATCTCAATGGACAAACTCCATATTAATCATCTCTGTGGGTCATGTTCTTCCTGGCATTTCTCTTATTCTCTAGCTTTTGACATTTCCTCCTTAGGGTAGCATGACATACATGAGCTATCTTAGAATTTTCTGAATAAATATTCACTATAATCATTTCAAGGGAGGCAATGGTAGGCATTCGCATAGAGAGTTCATCTGGATTTTCTTGACTTTCAAGAAAATTTTTTTTGTGGCCCAGCAGATAACTGGGAGTCAGGCATTTATTTCTTTCCTGCTTCCTATTTAACCACTGGGGAAATATGTGTTGTTTTACCTCAGTGATTTCATATGCAAAATGGGAATAATTATACTTTCTCTTTGGCTCACTGGAGGATTAAAAAGATTAATGCATTTTTTTATTTAGAAAATACACATATTTCATGAGTGAAATATGCTTTGAGTAGGAATTATTATTAGGATTATTATCATCAATAAGGATTTAAATATGTTCTTTGTCAAATAGAATCCTAAAAGTTAGAATTCAAGCTAATAAATTAAAACAGGCTTGAGGGGATATGAACTTGAATGTCTGTCAATGACAATTGGATACAGTGAGTAATCCAATTTACTTCAGGAAATATGTTAGCTGTGGCAGGGATGAGAAGTAGGTATGAGGATGGAAGACTAACAAAGGAAGCATATAGATATTCATTAATTCCTTCAGGAAACAGTGGGAGGAATAGGAGGGGTTGGAAGACATATTTACCAAGAGGGGAGAGAGAGGAACTGAGAAAGGATAAAATAAGAAGAAAGCCCTAAGAAATCAGAATCACTCTGAGAAATTGGCAGAATTCACAAAGCACAGACTTGGGTATTCAGGAAATGTCAACTGACTGACAGACACAAAGGAGATTCAAGGAGAAATCAAGAAGTTGGGGGGAAATTAAAAAAAGCCACCTGAATTACTCCATAATTATAACTAAAGTTTTACTGAGGAGAAAAAAGATGGTGGAAGAAGTATAAAGCTGGGAAGAAACCACTTAAACTGTTCTTGAATTCTTTATCCCCAACGAAATCTACGTGTCTAGAGAAGAGCACTAAGTGCTCAAGGGCCTGGAGGTTCTGTTCTGTGATGATAGACCGAAAAGCCTGGACTCCTCTGTCTGGAAAGGGGGAGGGACACAGCAGGCACACAATAAAAGTCACTAATGACCCAGATTGTTTCTGTTGAGAAAGTACAAACTTATGCTCTGAGTCCACAGTTGAACTGACGGGAACTCCCCTTGAATCCTGAGAGAGGAGGGAAGAACGTACTCAGAGAGCTCAATAATCCAACAGGTGGTAATAACTAATATGTAAATAGATTTAAAAAGATAAATTGACTTCAGATGTAGTTTTTAATGCTTCATACACTTATATTTTACTTTTTACAGTGAGGTGAATATTTTAAATTAAAATTGGTATAAACTATTGGTTTATTATTAATACAGTTTAACTTTAATTTGAACTTTTTATTATAAAATAAAACACAGAGCCAGAAAGCCACACCAAACAAATCTGTAGCTTAATGACTTACTTCAAGTGAAAATCTGGTAACCACTCTCTACCCAGGTCAAGAATTAGAATTTTTTCAGTCACCCTCACGGTATGTGCCTTATTCTTATCTTACCTCCTCTTTTCCTCAGAAGTAATCAGTATCCTGACTTACATAAATCACTTCAGGTGTGGATTTTTGACTTTCATACTAAGGTGGGCAGATACTGCCCTTCAACATCTTCCTTGCTGCTTCTACCAGCCCCAGACCCATAATCTGGATGGATCAGGAATATCACTAACTGTAGATGTGCACATGTCTTTATATTCTAAGTAGGATATCCGTTATTTTATGTCTCACCACCTTTTGATACAAAGGAATGAAAAAGTCAACATTCTTTTTGCTGAAATGCAACAGGTTGCATTCATACACAGCTCTGTGCTCATGGACCTGAAAAAGTAGGGGAGGTAGGGAAAGAGTGTAGCAGTTTACCCGCTAGTGCACGCCTTCTGCCTTTGCCCTCTGGGGGCAGGAAGGTGCTGATTTAATGGTGCCGGATGGCATTCTGCAGTTGAGGCCACTGCAGGGTGACAATTTAAGCTTAAAAAGGAAGACCTGAACTAACATCATAATTCATCATATATAATTTCATCAACTGCTTCATCAGAAATAACAGTCAGAGGCCAGTTGTCCAAGGTTAGCTTTAAATATGTGAGGTTGAAATTCCTGTGTGTACTTTGTTGACAAAGAAGTGTGTTGTACATGACAATAGTGTGATATTCATTTATTTATTCAACATGATTTTTGAGTACTCTTATTTTCCAAGCATCAAGATACAGAAATAGTCCTTTTCTTCATGAAGCTAACAACCTGGGGCAGTGGTTTTTGTCTCTACCTAAGTGTGGAAATTTAAAAAAAGGACAATATGAGTCCTCCCCCACCCACCAACATGCATAAACAAATGGATATTCCATTCTTATTGGACTCTATTCTTTAAAAGCTCCCAGAATTTTAAAATGTGCACCCGAAATTCAGACCCACTGATAAGGAGAAAAGATAACTATTAACTACATGTAATCACAAGATAGTGATTGTTATGATAAAGGAATGAAGGTGGTGCACTGGAAGTTTGTAATATCATGGGAAAAGAACTCTGTAGAATAGATGCCAATGTTTTAGGATTTATAGATTAAAAATGCAAGTTTGAAGATTATCACTTTATCAAGGTTTTTTATCATTGGGGTTACATCTAGCTATACAATTCACCTCATAATTACCTTGCCTATAAAGATCAGTGATAAGATAATTAGTGGGTGATAATGTACAGGTTTTCTCCAAGAACTTCCTGAATCAGGATATGTATGAACCTGCTTCATTCAAATATATTAGAACAGAAAAAATTTGATAAAGTGCGCTCCTACGAAGGTAAGGGAAAAACATTTCTTTCCATATGCTGTAATGTAAAAACAAAATCACTGGATTAGACTACGGGAAACTAAGCCAACTAGAATCCTCTGGAATGTTGCTGTGGAAATTGTTAATCAGTGGTCATTAAAATACATGTGCCAACAACCCAGTAACTGGGTGGAGACTTAGCATATTCTAGTTGGTGGCAGGTTGTAGGAGACGTCCAGTTTCTAGACAACATTATGACACAGCCACGTCTGAAGTACCATCTTGGCAGAGTTTTTTTTAATTTTTTAAATTATTTTTTTATTTATTATTTAAATTCCATTAGCCAACATATAGTACATCATTAGTTGCAGAAGTAGTGTTCAATAATTCATCAGTTGTGTATAACACCCAGTGCTCATCACATCACATACCCTTCTTGATGCCTGTCACCCAATTACCACATCCTCCCACCAACCTCCCTTCCAGTAATGGTGTTTGTTTCCTATAGTTAAGAGTCTCTCATGGTTTTTCTCCCTCTCTGATGACTTCCCATTCAGTTTTCCTTCCCTTCTCCTATGATCTTCTGTGCTTTCTTATATTCTACATATGAGTGAAATGATATGATCGTTGTCTTTCTCTGATTAACCTATTTCACTCAGCTTAATATCCCCCCAGTTCCATCCATGTCAGTGTAAATGGTAGGTATTCATCCTTTCTGATGGCTGAGTAATAGTCCATTGTGTGTGTGTGTGTGTGTATACACTACATCTTGTGTTTTTTAGTGCATTTATAAATGGGATCGATTCCTTAATTTTTCTTTCTTCTATCTCATTGTCAGTGTGTAGAAATGCAACTGATTTCTGTGCAATGATTTTATATCCTGCCACATTGCTGAACTGCTGTATGAGTTCTAGCAATTGTGAGGTGGTGGAGTCTTTTGGGTTTTCCACATAAAGTATCATGTCATCTGTGAAGAGTGAGAGTTTGACTTCTTTGGCAGAGTTATTTTTAATAACAAAAGACTCTCATACCTGGTTTCTTTATAGTAGTGCTAGATGGTGGTCATGGAAATGCTCTTTCTTAAAATCGCATGGGTCATACAGTACCCTTATTTAAACTGGTAGTTGTGGGTAGGAGACCAAATGAATGAGAACTCCACCTGAGGTTATCTGAGGCATACTTAATTGCACACATGTGCAATTTTCTTAAAGTCACTATCTCACTTCATGGCACATTTTAGAGTAGTTCTTCTCAGCAGTAGAACTCCTTCTTTATTTTTAAATAATCCACTTTATCCTCCTCATCTAAAAACAATGCTACCAGCGTATTCCAGGAGGCAAGGAAGTTGGAAAATAGTGCTTCAGAGCAGAAGGGTGTATTTATTTTTGTAATTTCAACCGATGTAAGGGAACATCACCCCCAAACAGATTTTTAATAGTGACTTCTGGGCCTCTAGTAATTATGATCTGATGCAAATATATCAAAATGGAAAAAAATACATATAAATTACAAAATTTAACTTATTCTGGCTACATCTTTAATGTAAATGGAGCTATTTGTGTGCTCTGATTAAAACACATTAAAAACAATCAGAGCTCTTCACTGACCTGAGAGCTCTCTGGATGGCTATCAGCATTATTGGAAGACTTCCCAGCTTACATTGGAAAACACCGAAAAATTAACCCGAGAGCGACCACTGATGAGCAAATGTTTCTGTGGTAACAGGTGCCCTATTTAGGAAAAGCGACGTAAACTGATGCCACATGGGCAAGGTTTGGGGGCAGGGCGCTCAGTGTGTAGGTCTTTAAGAAGGCATAGACCCAAGGTCCCTCAGGGAAGAAACTCTAATTTACATCCTTTGTTACTGCTGCCTAGAGTTACTTCTGCTGACCTTCTGAAATGCAAGGGGACCCAATGTAAGTCCCACATGGAAGTGCCCAATACTTGGGCATTCTTAAAAATGTCCTCTACTAGCACTAAGCATTCATGTCTCCTGTTACTAGAAAAACACACAGCAATATGCCTCTGCTTTAACCAGACACTTACATATAACCAAAGATTGCAGATGGTCTTAGGTTCTTATCATGTCCTGAGAAATGCTGGGAGGCTTTAAACATCTGGAATTTGCATAGTTTGGCAAACCGTAGAGATAAATACTTTGCATTTCGTTAACTCCGTATAGTTTTATCTCAGGGAGGCGCTCTTCCTTTGTGGCATCTCAGCAAGGAACTGACAGTGTCTACTTTTCCTATGAGTAGAATGCTTTGCATTGCTCCGAGGTTCATAATTATATGTTTGTGACTTCATCCTCCACAGCCTCACCCCATGAATACAGATAACAGCTTACAAAAGGGGAGGCTGGGAATGACTCAGACAGACAAGGGAGGAAGAGAGGGAGGCTGATGTGCTCAGTGACCATCCCCTGGAGAGGCTCTGGGACAGCCAGTGGGGGAAGTCGGCTCTCCAGGTTTCCAGAGCCGACTCTGGTCTGAAACACTGGCCTTCTGTTTCATGAACTGTGAAGCACCCTTGGGAAGAAGAAGAAATACTCAACCTATAGTTTGACATTTTATTTATATCACATCCCTTGTTGAATTGTTCTGAAGAACCCGAGGTGGCCGTGGCATTCCTTCCCTTTATTCACTTGGTTACAGTTTAAAATTTGAATAGCTGTTTATGCTGGAAGGCTGAACACCCAATCAGCAGTCTTTGAATGGAAGCTGCATTGTTCACTCATGGAAATGCCTGTTTCATCTGTCAGCTCTCTTTTATAGTGAGCCTAATAATTTATGCTTGCTAAAGATGTTTTCTGACCTGTGATTCCATTGCCAGTTAGGAAAGGGCTTTGGCAGTATTCACACTTCCTTTCGTAATAGGAGGCCACTAAGGTACAATTTAGTGAAATTACTGCTCCAGTGCACTAATGGTACCCAGACCCAGACTGGGGGAGGGCAGAGGGGTAAGGGTGAGGGACCCCATCCTTTAGACAGGGCCACTAGACTCTGGAGAAAGATATCCTGGAAAGGGGCCTCTTTGGGAGCCGCCTCCTTCCCTGGAGGTCTGCATGACCCTGTGGTGCCCTGATGGCTGAGAGTTAACGCGCCCGCAGAGATGCCAGAGGGCACTGCCTGCACGCCTGGAATTTTGCAGAGTGCCCCCCAACCCAAATAAAATGGGTCGTTTTCATCCAGGAAGCTGGTATCAGCTCTTCAAATTTATCTTATTTAAAAAAATATTGTGATCCTATTAGATAGGATGACCCAGTTAAGAAAAACCTTGACAGTAAAAAATCCTTTGTGTCCTTCAAAAAAAGAGGGTCTATATGCGTTTGAACTATGTATTTTTTATCTTATTACTGTTGAAATCACATTATGTTAAGTGGGACTTCTTTAAATGGGCCACCCTGCATTATAATTATAGTCTTTTCAGATATTTAATTTGCAAGTTATTGGCAGACCCGTCCTGAAAAGAACTTTTCTAATTGCAAATGGAATTATTCTCCAGGTGAAGTGGATCTTTTCCTTTTTTGATTCTCTCATAAAACTTTGTTTTTATTTCTCTTAGAGTGTTTATCTTATCCTCAGTAATAATCAGTTGTATACCTATTTTGTTCTTTACCGGTTTTGTCCATTTCTTGAGGTTGGTAACTTGATCTTATTCATTGTGTTTTTACTGCAACCCCTATCTCAGTGCCTTTCTTTTAGAAGGGACTTAATGAATATTGGTGAATTGATTTCAAGAATGATTTTAACAAAACATCCTAAATTGAAATAGAATCTCTCCCAACATATTCTAATTAGTTTGAGAAACAGGTCTGAATACTCAATGATATGGCATGTACTTGGAAAGCAGACTTTGCCTAAGACGTAATGTTTAATATGATGAATAGATAACAATTTCAAAGAAATTCAAAGAAGAAATTTCATGATATTTTGGATTAAAAAAATTAAGTCAGTGTTTTGAAAAACATATTTGAAGTCTCTACCCATACCCCCCTGAACACACCCGATCTTGTCTGAATAGCGTATTTTAAAGGAGTATTTTTACAGACTTTTGGCTTTAGTCGTTCTTGTAACAAAAATGTTGAAACATCTCTGGAGAAACTGGGGGGTTATGGGCATGATAATGATTGTGCAAACGAAGGTTGCAAAGTATTTATAAGTCAATAAAAAGTGATGTTGTCATAGCGCTTTGAAGTTTACAAAAAGTCTTCATATTGAGGCAAAAGATTAATAATCCCTTTCTAAGGATAACTTCAGAAAGGTTCCCTGACTTGCTTGGTGTCATTGAGTAAAGAACAGAACTGGAGCTGAGCAGGAGTCTCGGACTCTGAGAGGTACTGCCCTTGAGTTATGCCTGCTGCCTCATTTTTGTCGTCCAAATTATGCCTCTTCTTAAAAATAAATAGCAAAAGATGGTGTAAATCATCTTATTTAACTATAGACTTCAGCTTTACAGAAACACAGAGTTAAGAAAAACTGCAAAACTTCTGACATAAAATTTTTCACTTTAAAATTGAGAGAGCCTTCATTTTATTACTTTCCTTGTTGTTAAGAACAGCAGATTATAGAATTTATTAAACTCATTATATTCTGGTTGTTGAGCTAACAGCTCTGTGACATAGATATTATTTCTATTCTATCAATAAAGAAACAATGTGCAGACAGGACCAGGAATTTTCCAAACATCACACCTAGAAAATGACAAAAATAGGTTGGCTATACCCGAACCAGGTACAGCAATTTGAACCTGTGCTGTGCCATGCATTAACTAGTGTTACACAAACAGTTAACAGTAGCATTAGGCCTTGTGATGGATTATAGCACTACGCCAATGCTTTTACTAAATAATTGATAAGAACTGCATGAAGTTCCTTGCCCCATCTTTAAATCCATTTTTCAAATTGGACCTTTTTTGAACTGCTGTATGGGTTCAATGGACATAAAGAATTGGTTTTATTTAATTTATTTTTTATTTTTTTTAAGAATTGGTTTTAATTATGAAAAAAAATTTTTTAATTAAGGGTTTGGCCTACATTACTTGGGATTTAGATCTGACTGAGTTTTCCTTCTTATTTTCACATTCCAAGTTCAAAAGTCCATTGATACTTAAACATGCTTAATGGAAAGTAAAACACTAGTGATGTAACTGGAAGATGTCCAGAGAAGAGATAAAAGTACAAATGGGTATTTTGTTAAGGCAGATAAACTAGAAGACAAGATTCACCTTCAGTTTTGAAAGGGGAAGGCTCTAAGCATGCACAACACCTTGATCAAAGTTAAAAAAATTGTTATGTAATATTTCTAAGTAAACTTAAACATGTTCCCCAAATCCCATCACTCTCCATGGTGGACATTGCTTTTGGACTTTAACTATAACTTATACGTACTTTTCCATAGCATATCCTTTACTCTGTGATTTTTGAGACAGGTGTGTCTGTTTCTCTTTCCTTATAAATGATTATAAATTTACTGAAGCCTCCTTGCCTACCTTTGTATTCCTGGTTGCTCTTGCATAGTACCATTCACTAGGTATATCCTTAAAAATCTCATTTAATAGAACTAAACTGTAAGTTTCAGGTAAACATGGAGCATAGTTTTATGCGGTGGCTAATGTATTTATGGACCTTGTTACTCTAAGAAGTGGTGATAGGCTTAAATTCTCAGCAGATTCAGGTACTCTTTTCTTTTTTTCTTTTTTTTTTTTTTTAAAGATTTTATTTATTTATTTCACAGAGGGAGAGAGATCACAAGGAGGCAGAGAGGCAGGCAGAGAGGGGGGGGAGAGGCAGGCTCCCCGCTGAGCAGGGAGCCCGATGCGGGCCTCGATCCCAGGACCCTGAGATCATGACCTGAGCCGAAAGCAGAGGCTTTAACCCACTGAGCCACCCAGGCACCCCTCTTTTCTTTTTTTAAAGATTTTATTTATTTGTCAGAGAGAGAGAGGGAGGGAGAAAGAGAGAGAGCAGGCACAAGCAGGGGGAGCTTCAGGCAGAGAGAGAAGCAGGCTCCCCACTGGGCAAGGACCCCGATGTGGGACTTGATCCCAGGACCTTGGGATCATGACCTAAGCCAAAGGTTGACACTTAACTGACTGAACCACCCAGGCATCCCTGATTCAGGAAATCTTTATGTAGGTTAAATACTGGCACACCTATAATTTATTGTTAAGGAATTAGCCATATGTGCAGAAATAAATTACTTTTGGAGGTGTGAACCTGAATGACAGTATGTTCCGTCATCGAATGAATGCCTCTTGGCATATTAGACTGGATGACTCTTTGTCTGACTTCAGGTGACATTATCTTTACTGATGTTTTTACAAGTTGTACTAAATTAGTATGGAAACTTTGTGCATTAATTTCCTTCAAACATCCTGCAGGTCATAGTTATTATGAAATACTATCCTAATTGTCATTCTGGCTGACGTTACTTTGATTAACCTCAGTAGAGTGGCTTTTTGGTCAGATGAGTGCTTTTAGGAAGCCAATGTATTAACAGTGTAATACCTCCGTATTAACAGTGGTAATGGAGGATTCCGTTTTTCCTTCCTACCATGTATCACCCTGTTCCTCAACTGAACCTCTTAGCTATGATCTCCAGGCCTTCTAAGAGAGGTCTACCCAGGCTGCTGACATAGACAGCTCACAGATAGGTCTCTGACAACAGCTTGTGGATGGATCCAGATTATGACTTGTGATAGAGGAAAGCTCTTACTGCTGATCCCTTTTTTTTTTTCCTTTTCTCTCACCTTCTCAGTATCCTGTAGGGATGTAAGCACCACAGCTACTAATAAAACAATTTGGCTTTTGTAACAGATGGGGAGCTCCATCTGGTGTAAACATGTAGAGGGATGCCCTTGGTGATAGTTAGTGGGAAATGTGGGAAACAGAGACAAACTCCTCTTCATAAACCATGTACCCTTCGATGAGCTTCTCATTCAGTATAGGCTGTGGCAGCCTCTCAGGCCCTTAAACTTGGGTGTGAGGTAGGACTAGATTGTGACTGCTTATGAACCACAGCTCTGCCGTTCAAATGTAGCTACTGGTGCCAATGTGCATTGTGCAAATAATTTTCTTACGTGGACTTTAAATTAGTAACACAATCCCAGTTGGAGAATTTGCATAGAGTAAAGCTGTGGCCCAGTAATAAGCAAATTGTAGACACTCATGGAGTGCATGCACAAACGGTGGCTAAAGTGTAGTCTGATTGTATCTAGGTGAGCTTGCAATCGTAGAGGATATCGGGGATTTTTTTTTTTCCCTTCACATCTAGAAGACAAGTGTGGAAGTTGAGGGCAGAAGTGAGTTGGGCATACCTAGTCTTCAGGGATAAGAGGGAGAATTCCCCTTGCTTGCATTTATCACCTTTCCCTGCAGTAGCTATGTTAGACAAGACAGGGCAAGTTAAGTTGAGCATAGGTTCTGTACAGCTTCTATAATCTAGGAGACTCTGAAGCAAGTAGTGTTAGTGTGTGGTACTTTCCTAGTGGAAAGGCATTTTGTAAATCTTAGTCATTAATTTTTATTATCATGCTGTTGCTATTATTCTTGTTTCTGCAGGCTAGACAGTGCGCCATGCTTTTCTGTGGGACAGATACCACTTCTCCATAAACAGAATCCTTTGGCCATCCCACTTTGGTTAGCTATTTGATGAAAAGATTAAAGAATAAAGCTGTATCTGAGACCCATTCTGTAGCCTACATATATTTACATAAATTCCTTGAAAAGTAAATAAAAAGGAGTACATGAATAAAATGGGGAAGACATGCGAGATCCACAGCAGCGACTTATTTGAAGGAAGGAAAAAAGACAGTCCTGTGTTGTTACAATTAAAGCGAGTACGCCGGTTCATTTACTATTTTCGGTGAATTTTAATTGAGTTGTGTCTCATTTTTATAAATGTTGTCAATCTTCATTTTCTCTGTCTCCCGTTCACCAACTTAAACACACACACAGATGCAGATCTACACAGCGGCGTGTTTTGGGAGCACGCTCTCTGTAGCTACACCCTAGCACCAGCTTACATATAGTGACACATAGAACTCTAAACACTGAACCATGCAACCTTGAGAGAACACCCGTAAGACCGAGAAAAAGCCTTTTTTAAGGCATTTATTTTATAGACACAAAAGCTCAGCTAGTAATCAGTTTTGATAACTTTGGATGTCTGTTTCCCTGATGTAATGACTAGACTGAGGCAGTAACAATACTTCATTATGCTATTCAGAGTGTATGGCAGGATTCAGTCAGAGCTAGACTCAAAACCTGGCCCACAGCTGAAAGCAGAGATGATGCATTAATCCACAACAACACTCTCCCCCCCGCGGCCCCCCTCAGCATTCAGCCGCTAATACTGGATATCATTTTTCTTCATAAAACTAGGGGTACTCGAAGCAAACCCGTGACAGTTAAGGTTTGTTTAGTCTTTCAAGCAGGTGATCGCAGGATTGAACTTCCCAAGTGGGAAGCTGATGGAATACAAATAGTTAAGAACACGTTCGAAGGGGGGAAAATGGTCCAGCCCCATCTGTCAAACTGTGCGTATGACATCATCAGATATTCTGCACTTGTTTGCAGCTATTCAGGCCGGCCCGCCCTGCAGTCTCCGCTTTGTGTTCCAGTTTCCTTTACAGGGCCAGCGGGCTGGAAAATTACCACATGCTGTCACAGTTAGCTCAGCCAGGTCTTGTTATCATTGTTTCCAAGGAATCCATTCATTCCGTTATTTTACATATTGGGCAGACGTCCTGCCACCGAGGCTTGGGCTGCAGTAACTTGAAGGGCCAAACGTTAATGGGCCTCTATTGTTGGTGGAATGGCAGTGCAATACGTGGGAAAAAATACCCAGACAGCTCCCTGACACTGGTTTAGGACCTCTAGACTTAGGGGGTAGCCTGTGAAGATCTTTTATGTAAACAAGCCTTCAATAAACAATGAATATCTCCTGTGTCAATATTCATAACCCATCAATAAAAAAAAATATAAATCTTCAACTAGAAAGAAGCCCAAATGTATTATGGATGACGGAGCTTTTCCTTAAAGTAATCTATAGAATGTTGGCAAGTCTCCTTCTAAACACTGCTAATTTATGGGGGGGGAGGGAAGCATTGTTGGGGCTTTGAGGAAAGAAAGGCATTTGATTTGGGGCTGGCGGTATTCTCACTGCAATAGATAATACAGTGTGTAAGTTTCGTGGCTTCCACCACTACGAGACAGAAATAAAGATGAGGGCCTTGGTGACACGTTACATCTTCACCACGCTGGCAATTTAAAGAAACTTAGTGAAAACATTAGATAAGTTGCGTAAAGTCTGACTTTAAGGATGAATCATGGTATCTTCCTTGATTAGAACATAGATAAGCATAAAGTTTCCAGCACTGAAAAATCCCTAGCAAAATGGAAATAGGAAAGTCTGTTCTTCAGGGAAGATATACAGTGAAGCTGTAGTCCTTGTTATTGCCTTTTTTTTTTTCAAATGGGAAACGGGTTCCTGTTCCAAGATGAATCTGATCTTTTGACCATGTAGTTTATTGGAAGTGGATCATGAAGTGATATGGATGTTTCCATTCTTATTACTACCCTCACAAACTTCTCTCACCTGATTTCCTTTGCCTCAGACAAGAGGAGACTTGGTAACAAGACCTCGATACTCAAACTAGGACAGATATGGTAATGAGGAAAGTTCACTGGAATTTGGAAAAGCTGTAATTCAAGTCTTATCATTTTAAACAGTCTCATGATTAGCTCAGCTGTTATTTTAGTCCGTTTGTTTTATTGATTCACCACAAAGCTCCAAATGGCTCTGTAGGAGCTTATATCAGAATGCTTCTTATCCCAAATCATTTGTGAAGAATTGGACATGGGGTTGAACCCTTTGAGTTGGAGGAAATGAGAGATGGGACTAGTCTGGTTCTGACAAACACAATCTACACCATATTTACGATAAAATATGCTGTATTAAGAAAGTTGCCCTATCCTAAAGTCAGTTTTGTCACTTTGTCTTCTTTTTAAAACATGTTCTAATTTCAACTAAGATGATTTTTGTGTCTGGCAGCTAATTTTAAATGGTTTCCCTTTTCAGCTGACATTAAGAGCCGATTGAGATAAATTTATTTTTCCATAAAAGTAATATATGTCAGGACTAGATTTCCTAAGCCTGGCCCTTCAAGCAATCACAATCATTTTGTAAACTGTTGATAATGTCATCTTTGAGAAAAAAAGTTTTCTTCAGTGTATAAAATGTTACATTAAGATAAATATTAAAATGTGGCAGTCTTCATTCAAATATAATATTTTAGGGAATCTTACAGAATTTTGAAACCAGTATTTTTCAAAGAGTAAATAGCATCTTTTACAACCAATTATTTTATTCTTCCAATGTTTCCTTCAGCTCTTGATTCTTATGCCAGGTTTCAGTAACATAAAGTACAAGTTTTGATAAAAGAGTCTATTTTGACTTCAAAGTTATGTTAGGTACACTATTATATCCAAAGGAACACACGACCAGACTGAAAGTGAACCTTAGGTTTAACTCCAAATCATTTAATAAATTGGACTACTAAATGATATAATATCACATTTAAGATGTGTGATAAACAAGTCTTTCAGTAAGCACTAAAAAACTGAAACTGTTACCTGAACTGAAGCAACACCCTACATTTATTAGCATAGAGTAGATATCAAGCTGTGTTGTTTAGCAATTAGTTTATTGTTTAGTAATTAATTGTAACTTCCATGTGAAAGCATATTATGAAGAGAAATATTACTAATAGTGGCTTTTCTTAAAAACAAATGCACAGAAACCCCCCAAAACTAAATCACTGCAGCTACCTCCTGCATTTAAAAACAAATTCATTTTTAGAATGTATAAAAAAAAATTCATGCAATATATTGACAGAGAAATAGTTTCTGTTTCTACCAGTGATGTCCTCATGCCCAATTTCTGCATCTTTGTCACCACCTGGTTCCTATGAAGATAATATTTCCAAGAAATCACACCAAAGTAGCCTAAACTTTGTTTTTTCCAGATGGGCCTTCACATCATATTAGAAACTTTTTATAATATTAACAATTTTCTTTCATCTTATATTAGAATCATATAATTTTAGAATTTGAATTGCCTAACAAGATATGACCACGCAATCATTTCAGCAATTTTCATATCATATTAGTGAAAACAAATACTAATATAATAGGATGCTAACATGAAAAACCCTAATAGAACATGACAAAACTCTTCATATTTTATTTATGCATTCTTGTTGTTCTTCTCCATTTCAACATTTTCTACTTCAGTTTATGGGAAAGTTGCATGGGCTTGCATGTTTTTGAATATCAATTAAGTGATACTGTAATGAAACAGTAATACAAAAGTTAAGTGCTATAAGACCAATATACTTCTCTGGGTCATCAAGTCTTTGAATGATAATGTTTGCATTTGGGTTTGCTATTTATTTCAATTAAGTTTAGAAATTGAACTATTTATAGAAAAATATAAAAAATTTGTAATTGAGTATGGAGATGCGAAGAGTTAAAGAAATAATGCAATTATCTAGATAATTTACTGCCTCTCCCCACTCCAAGTATCCAGATGATGGAGATAAAAATAAGCTTTTGCCTTGAATTTTGCAGGTGATTGCTTTCATTTTTTACCCTGATTCGGTTTCATTACATGGAGCACATTCATTCAGAGTCTTTCCTTAAACCTAGTCCATTTGAGCAGGGTTGCTAGCATTGCCCAGTAAAAAAGTAAACTGGAAGGAAATAGTCAATGCCTCATCCTGAGGGTCTACCAACAGAAACGAAGAGTGAAGCCACTGCACTTTTCACCCCCCCCCCCTTTTTGGATACATCTTACTTGTATCAAGAAGAATTGTACTGGGATTAAACATAGCATCTTCTCAGGTGAGGAAATACCTACTCCTAATGGTAAAATGCTTTGATCTTCTCAAATATGCTCTGTATACTAAAGATATCAACGGTATTCACCAGGCATAGCTAAAATAAAAGAGAATGAACTCTATGGTGTGTGGCAGGAAATACGACTCTCTCATCACCCATTTCACCTCACTTATTTTTTTTTAAAGATTTTATTTATTTATTTGACACAGAGAGAGAGATCAGATCACAAGTGGGCAGAGAGGCAGGCAGAGAGAGAGAGGAGGAAGCAGGCTCCCTGCTAAGCAGAGAGCCCGCTGCGGGCCTCGATCCCAGGACCCTGAGATCATGACCTGAGCCGAAGGCAGAGGCTTTAACCCACTGAGCCACCCAGGAGCCCTCACCTCACTTATACAGTGATCTACAAAGTCAAACAGGAAAAATTTTGGTCACCTAAGTGCCTGGAGCCTTTCTTTCTTTCCTGCCATATACCACACTATAATGGAGTAGAGATGTAGTTTATATATTTCAGTAAACAGGATTCACACAGGGTCAAAATTACCTTTGAAAAATCCTATAGGAAGTCGCCACATTGGAGGATATATTTATTTATCCTGTCTTTAATAAATCCAGTACAACCTATTTGTCTTCTAGACTGCTATTAATTCAGTTGAAGATAAGATGAAGGCAGTGACTTGTATTTAGTGGTCAAACCTTAAAAACACTTAGATCATTCCATGGTGGGATGTTCACATTATGCGTGGCAGGTGGTAACTGAGATTTCATATTTTCTGGATCATGTTTATGTCAGGACATGTTATCAGTGAAGAATAGTGGGCAGAGTTTAGATTTTTTATGTTTCTCTTTCCCTGTCTGCCAACCCTTCTTCTTATCCCCACCCCCCACTTTGTTTTTGTGTGAATGAATATAGATGACAATGGGGGAAGTTAATATGTCTATAATTGTCTCCACTATAATTACTTTGCTAGTTTTCTATCTTCCCTTATAGCCTGCATGAGCGCAGAGCACAAGACTAGCTTTATCTTATTCACTGTTGTGGTTTCAGCACCTAGTTTGGTGCCTGCCATGAAATAGGCACTCAGGAAATATTTAATAAACAAATAAACCATTCAACCATCTTAATGCTAGTAGACTCATGCACATTTGACTTAAAAGCTAAAACTAAAGCAGGAGCAATATCACCAAGATGGTGACATATGTTGTTCGTGGCTTCACATCCCCTCACAAGAAGAACGACTATTAACTATTCATGAACAAGACACCACTGTGAGAAGTCTAGAACACAGAGTGAGGCTGAATCACCCCCTGCACTTCAGAGACCAAAGGGAAACTGCATTAGCAGAGTAAGAGAAGTGGCTACACATTGACCACTTTGCCCCTCCCCCAGGACTTTGCAGCACCATGTGGAGAGGTCTCCTATGAGCCTCAGTTTCCTCTACTAGCCTCCCTTAGCATTGTGGGTTGCTTTGTGGAAACCCCCACTCTAATCTTGCACCATGGGAAATGCAGGAGAATCTTTGGAGCTCAGCCCCTGGCAATCTTACTGTGACAGCGAAGAGGAGAGGGGCTAGCACTAACCAGCATGTGGATCTTGGCAGACTGAGTTTATACATGCAGCGTCCAAGTGGTAGTCCTAACCAGTGGTTTGGCTTATCTGCAGGGCCAAGTCAGGAGCACACTCTGACCAGGGAACTTGGTGGGGTGCAGATATGCTGATTCAGAACCTCAAGTGAGGAGATTTGCTGGCTGTAGAGTCTGGTTTGCCCATTCTCAGGCAAGGTGCTAAGTCAGAGCTCCACCTGCTGTGAAGAGTGTCTTCCAGCCCTATCTTACCAAAGGCCTTGTGACAATTCCTGGAAGTGTTGTGGCCCACTGACAAAAAAGTGAGCAGAGCAGATTGTCCTCAGAGCAAAGCCAGTACTGGGTATGGAGGCTTCTTGTGCTACACACCAGCAGAGGGAGTAATCCACAGACAAGGAAGAGGGTAGCTCCTGGCCCTTTCCAAAGGACACACTGAGAAATTGGAAGTAGCCTGGAGTGACCCCTTCCTTTCCTTCCCAGGCAAGGGGGCTGAGACATAGCCTCACTCACTGTGGGGGAGTGTCTTCCAACTCTCTCTGACCAGAAGGGCTGGTAAAAACATCTGAAAACAGAATTCAGGTGCCCACTATTTTTTTTTAAAATAGAATTATTTATTTACTTCAGAAAGAAAGAGAGGGAGAATAGGTGGGGGAAGGGCAGAGGGAAAGAATTTTTGAGCAGACTTGCTGAGCTCAGAACCCAGCACAGGGCTTGATCTCACTACCCATGAAATTATGACCCAAGCTGAAACCAAGAGTCAGACTCTTAACTAACTGAGCCACCCAGGTACCCTGAACTAACAGACACTCTATCCAACAACAGCAGCATATACATTCTTCTCAAGCACACATGGAACATCCTCTAGGACAGACCACATGTTAGGCCATAAAACCTTATACAATTCAAGAAGATTTAAATCATTCCAAGTATTTTTTCTGCCCACAATGCCATGAAATTAGAAATCAGTAACAAGAAAAAAAAAACTGGAAAATTCATAAACACATGGAGATTAAATAGCACTCTTCTGAACAACCAGTGCTGAGCAGGGAGCACAGTGGGGGGGCTTGATCCCAGGACCCTGAAACCATGACCCAAGCCAAAGGCAGCCGCTTAACCAACTGAGCCATCCAGGTCTCCCCCACTTTTTAAAATTAAAAAAGTTTCTTGAGACAACAAAAATGGAAACAGCATACCAGAATTTATGGGATGCAGCAAAAACAGTTCTAAAAGGGAAGTTCATTGCAATAAGTGCCTACGGTAAGAAACAAGAAAGTTCCCAAATAAACAACCTAATCTATATCTTAAAGAACTAAAAAAAACAAAAAAACAAAAACAAAAACTGAGCCCAAATTTACTTAAAAACATACAACTTACTAAGACTAAATCAGTAAGAAATAGAAAATCTGAATAGACCAATTACTAGTAAGGAGATTGAATTAGTAATCAAAAATCTCCTAGTGAAGAAAAGTGCAGAATGAGATGGCTTGATTGGTGACCAAACATTTAAAGAAGAATTAACACCAATCCTTTTCAAACTCTTTCAAAAAATCAAAAAGGAGGAAGCACTCCCAAATTCATTTTACAAGGTCAGTATTATCCTGATACTACAACCAGAAAAAAGACACTACTTGAAACAAAACAAAACTACAGCCCAATATCCTTGATACATATGGATGCAAAAATTGTCAATAAAATACTAGCAAACCAAATTCAGCAGAACACTAAACTGATCATTCACTGTGATCAAGTGGGATTTATTCCTGGAATGCAAGGATGGTTCAACATATGCAAATCAAATCATGTGATACATCACATTAATAGACTGAAAGAAAAGAATCATATGATCTTCTCAATAGATGCAGGAAAACAAAGCATTCAACCAAATTCAACATCCATTCATGATAAAAACTCAATAAATTAGACATAGAAGGAACATATTTTAAAATAATAAAGGCTATAGCTAACAAGGCCATAGCTTTACCATAACCATAGCTAATGAGTCCACAGCTTAAACACTGTAACAAGCCCCTGTAACAGCTAATGTTATACTCAATGGTGACAGAATGAAAGATTTTCTCTCTAAGTTTAGGAATAAGACAAGGGTTCTCATTCTTACCACTTCTGTTCAACATACTATTGGACATCCTAGCTAGAGTAATAAGGCAAGAAAAAGAAATAATAAAAGATATCATAATTGGAAAGAAAGAACTAACATTCTATTTACAGATGACATGATTTTATTTATTGGAAATCTAAAGACTCAACCAAAAAAACTGTTAGATCTAATCAATGAATTCTGTAAAGTTGCAAGATAAAAACTAACATACAAAATCTGGAGCATTTCTGTACTCTAACAGTGGAATTTCTGAAAAGAAAATAAATTGATCTCATTTATATTATCATCCAAAGACAATAAAATACTTAGGAATAAATTTAACAAAAGAGGGCAAGGATCTCTACAGTGAAAACTGTAAGACACTGATGAAAGAAATTGAAGACACAAATAAATGGGAAGATACCCTGTGCCTGTGTATTAGAAGTATTCATACTGTTAATACGTTAATACTACTGAAAGCCAGCTATAGATTAAATGCAATCCTTATCAAGATTCCAGTGGCAGTTTTTATAGAAGTAATAGAAACCAGTCTAAAATGTATATGGAATCACAAAACACCCCAAATAGTCAAGGAAATCCTGAGGAAGAACAAAACAGAGGTATCTCATTTCCTCATTTCATGCTATACTGTAAAGCTCTAGTCATCAAAATTGTGTTGTACTACTATAAAAACAGACATATAGAACAATGGGAAAAAATCAGGAGTCCAGAAATAAACCCAAATGTACATGGTCAACTAATTGACAAGGGAGCCAAGAATACTCAAATGAAGAAAAGACAGTCTCTTCAATAAGTGGTGCTGGGATAATTAGATATTCACATGTAAAAGAATGAAACTGGACACATATCTTATATCACTTACAAAAATTAACTTGAAGTGGATTAAAGACTTAAATGTAAGATTTGAAACCAGGAAATTCCTAGAAGAAAACATAGAAACAAAGCTCCTTGACATGGGTGTAGGAAACAATTTTTTGGATATGATACCTAAAACACAGCAATAAAATAAAAAATAAATAAGTGGGACTATATCAAACTAAAAATCTTCAGAGCAAAGGAAACCATCAACAAAGTGAAAAGACAACTTATGGAATGGGAAAAAATTTTTGCCAACCATATATCTGATAAGAAGTTAACATCCAAAACATAAAGAACTTGTATACCTCAGTGAAAAAAAAAAAAACCCAGATAACCCAATTAAAAAATGGCAAAAGCCATGATTAGACATTTCTCCAAAAAAGACATAAGAAAGGCCAGCAGGTACATGAAAATATGTTCAACATCACCAGTCATTAGGGAAATGCACATTAAAGCCACAATGAGATCTCAACTCATTCCTTTAAATTGGCTATCATCAAAAAGACAAGAGATAACAAATGCTGGTTTGGATGTGGAGAAAAGGGAACCTTCGTGCACACTTGGTGGGATTGTAAATTGGTACAGTTACTATGGAAAACAGTATGAAGAATCCTCAAAAAATAAAAAGTAGAACTATCATAAAATACAGCAATTGCACTTCTGGGAATATATCCAAAAGTAACAAAAACACTAACTTGAAAAAATGCACTCCTATGTTCATAGCAGCATTATTTACAAAAGACAAGCCATGGAAACCATAAGATTAGAAAAATTTTGTAAAAATAAAGTCCTTTTTATTAACTAGTAGGAAAGTAGTAAATCTGTTGAATATAAATCTGTGCATGATGCTAGCATAAAAATTAAAGTCTGACCTTATTGTAGGTCACAAAAATTGTTTAATTTCTTCATTCATCTGTGCATACTGAGAAAGAAAGTGGCCTATGGAAATGCCGGTAAGCTGGGATCTATCAAAGCAACCATGTTATGTTAAAAGGACGAAGTTAATTATGCTTTTGATTTATCACTTATTTTTTTGATGCTGTGAAGGTTAACATGATTTTTTTTTCTCTTCAAAAATCTTACATGTGAAAGAACCAAAGATTACATAAGAGTTTCTCTTTGAAAAATTAAAAAAAGAAAAGCAGAAATGATGAAAGCAATATGGAATACTTTTGGAGCTATTGCTAATGGAAGTCCAGTGGGCACAGGGGCAGCCACACTTCAATTTTGGAATTAGAAGAGGTTGAACTGGAAAACAAATTAGCTGATTTCTTTGCAGGTTGGGTTTGGAATTGGAATTGTGGTAGAAAATTCTCTGGGTCCTACCTTATGGCAAAGAGCACTCAATATATTTCCACACAGTCCTAACTGTGCTCATACATTCCAAGGTGCTAGTTTATTATACTCTCTTCTTTTGTGCTGAATATTCTGGAGTATGGTAGGAAGGGAATAGTAGGAAGAACAATTGATCTGTGGCAGACAGATCAACTGACTATATGACACATTTCTCCTTTTCAGTTTTCAGAGGAATATATTTGGATAAAGTGCTCTATAAGGTGATAAGACATTACCAATAAGATGTCTTTTTGGGGCACCTGGGTGGCTCAGTCAGTTAAGTGTCTGCCTTCAGCTCAGGTCATGATCTCAGGGTCCTGGGATTGAGCCCCACATCAGGCTCCCACTCTCCCTCTGCCGCTCCCCCTGCTTGTGCTCATTTGTTACCTCTCTCTCTCCCTGTCAAATAAATAAATAAAATCTTTAAAGAGAAAAAAAAACAAACTAACTAACAAAAAGATGTTTCCTTTCTACCCATTTGGGCTAGATGACTCATACCCAAATGTATGCCAAATGTAGTCATAGGGCATGACCTTTCATAGAATACACGACTTATGCATATTTGGAATTAGCAGTGAAATATTGGCAAATGGCTTTTTTTGTGTGTGATGAGTTTCAAGCCATGACCAGAGAGACCTTGCAAAAAGGAAGGAAACTGAGAAATCTTCGGCTCATCAACATGCAAATCTTTCAAAGAGCACATTAATGATTTGCATGTAATGTACTTGGTTTCCTATAGAAAATAATTTTTTTTCATTTTTTTTTCATTGATGGCAATACTGTTCTACGAGAACAATCAACACAATGGTTACTCTTCCCCTTTTCACATTTGCGGGAGAGCCATAGTAATTTGCCTCTGCCCCACTTTGTCTCCAGTATGGGAATCCTGGAGCCATCTTTCTACACACTTCTTGACTGTGACAGATCTAAGAAATTCCACATTATATGCAAGGTCTTTGTGCCTCCTAAGATGATCTTGGCCTGTAGGGTGGGGATAAGGGTTTGGGAATACAAGCCAGAAAGGCTTGTGGTAGAATTTCTTCATTTGTTGGAGCACCACAAAAAACAAAATACCTGGTCAGAGAGCCTATATTTGGGAACTGTAGCTGTGTGTAGGCAGGACGTAATACTCTCTCAAAACATCAGGTGAAGGGAGGCAGGAAAATGAGGTGATTAGGAGGGTAACTACAGATTAAACTCTATTTATGTTTTAGCTTTTTCATTTCATGCTTGTCATACTTTAGACAAGGTACTTACCTCCCTTACTCTTAGATTCTTTGTCTGCAAATGGAGATAATATGGTACTTGCTTTTTAAAATTATTGAGAAGATGAAACAAGATAATGCATCTAAAGGGCTTAGACACTTCCCACCTCCAACAAGTATTGATCTTCATTAAGATGCTAGAAGCCTGCTTTAGACCACCCCTTATTTCTCTCCCAGGTGGAGAAAAGGTAGGTTTGTGAATGATACTGCATATGTGAATACAAAGTCGCTTAACTGGTACCAGGGGATGTATTTTGGCACTTAGCTATATTAAGAAATGGAAATTTTAGAAATGTTTCTGGACTGTCTTTTTGTCTTTTAAGATCTTTCAGAAATTACATACATTTCCTGTTCTCTTAATTTGCAGTTGTTTTAATTATTGTTCAATGGTCTTTCAAACAAGATTAAAAAAAAAACATGTAAACAATTACTTTGCCTATTCAAGTCTATTGGGAATTGAGTTTAAATGAATAAATAAGACTATTCAAAATAAAATAGCAGATGACTGTATCTTTACTGATAGTATTATATTTGATAATTTGTAAAAAATTAAAGGAATGTATATTGCTTACATATTATGTACTTAGCAATGTGTTTTGGAAGTTCATTCATTAAACACTGTGCTGTGCTTATAATATTATTCAATCTTTATTTTTTAAATATATCTGTAAAGGTCTTTTTTATTTTAGAAAAATCATTTCCCTTCTGGTTTTCTTATGTATCTTTTCTCAGAGATGTTTATAAGATTAACATAGTCTTCCTAGTCAGATCATTTAGGTTTAGAGAAATCAGATTTTATTCTTTAAGTAGTTCCATATATATTTCTTATTACTAAGATCTTGCCAAACTCAGCGATCTGTTAAAAGAAAGTTTTTACCTGGCAGAATAAGAGCCAGGACTAGGACCTAGATCCTTCCCTCTTTTTGCATAGTTTATATTACCTGTCACTGTTCCCTTAAGTAACAGAATTCTAGTGGGCCTGTGTGAGGCAGGAATGTGGTAACTAAGACAGAAGCACTGGGGGCCATGTTAAGATCTTTTTTCAAAGCCACCCATCTCTCACAGAGTTCTTTAGGTAGAGGATGACTTGAGATGTGCCACTTCTGGCTTGTAGCATAGTTCTTAAGTTTTTGTCCTAACATTTCTATCCAGATATCATAAAAAAGTTAGATTCTACAATGCTCAGAATGTATTTTAAATTTTTATATTCTCATGATAATATACCTGGAAAAATTATCTGATATATCACAAAAGCTTCTGATTTTATTTCTTTAGAATATCCCAAGGAACACACACTTAAAAAAAATTCTTGTAAGCAAATAAATTACCCTTTGTTTTGGTGTTTGTTCATCTTTTTTGGTTATATGTTATTATAGGACAGGTTAATAATAATGGACATATGTGATCGTGTCTGACAAGGAGTATGCACTCATTTTTAGTTTTTGCTTTCTCTTGCAAGTGTGATATATTTTTTCTTTTTAGAAGTTTTTATTTTAATTCCAGTTAGTTAACATACGTGTTACATTAGTTTCAGGTGTACAGTATAGTGATTCAGCACATCCATACATCACTGGTGCTCATCGTGACAAGTGCACTCCTTAATCCCCATTGACTATCTAACCCATCCTTCCACGCACCCCTCTGGTAACCATCAGTTTGTTCTCTATAATGAAAAGTCTGTTTCTTGCTTTGATTCTCTCTCTTTCATTTTTTTCCTTTGCTTGTTTGTTACTTAAATTCCATGGATGAGTGAAATCCTAAGGTAGTAATTTTGCTTAGCATCATATTCTCTAGCTCTTTCCGTGTCATTGCCAATAGTAAGAGTTCATTCTTTTTTATGGCTGAATAATATTCCACATCTTTTTTATCTATTCATCATTTGACGCACACTTGGGCTGCTTCCATTTCTTGGCTATTGTAAATAATGCTGTTATAAACATAGGGGTGCAGGTATTCCTTTGAATTACTGTTTTTGTATTTTTTGGGTAAATACCCACCAGTGCAATTGCTGGATCATGTGGTAGTTCCATTTCTAACTTTTGAGGCACCTCCACACTGTTTTCTACAGTGACTACACCAGTTTGCATTCCCACCAACAGTTCATAAGGATTCCTGTTTTCCTGCATCCTCATCAATACCTGTTGTTTCTTGTGATTTGACTTTAGCCATTCTGACAGGTGTGCAATGATATCTCATTGTGGTTTTGATTTCCATTTCCCTGATGATGAGTGATGTTGAGCATCTTTTCATGTATCTGTTGGCCACCTGTAGGTCTTCTTTGGAGAAAGGTCTATTCATGTCTTCTGCCCATTTTTTAATCAGATTATTTGTTTTTTGGGTGTTGAGTTTTATAAGTCCTTTATATATTTTGGGTACTAGCCCTTTACTTGATATGTCAGAAAATGTAATATTAATATTAGTTTTTTCAAGAGTGACAAAATACAAGAGGAACTAAAATTATACCTAGGTTAATGATTTTCAAATACCTTGGGTATGTTAATGTTACAGTGCAAGTGCATTAGCATCTGAACATTTATTTCATTTCAACTCCAGATAAAGGAAATTTTCAACTTTTAATATTTGTGGGCCCTGCTCCCGGGCTCCCAGGAAAACTATGCCTTAACATTTAGCAGGGTCAGAATGACTCAGCAAAACATCAAAGTATGGGCTCTCTTACTGCCTAGAGCACACATTGTACCGTCTTCTTTGTTAAAAAAAAAAACAAAAAAAAAAACCACAAAAAGGAGTATTCCAAACATAAAGATAAGAAAAACAAAAAAAATCTCTGGTTCCTATAAGATTGAAGTCACACAGCTTTGCACATGCTAATAACATAAAGTCTGTAACTTTCTAGAATGTCCTTTGTCATGATGCTTTGTAGCTCTTTTTGTAAAAAACTTAGATAACCCTCCACCAAATGTTCCCTCTCTGAAGCACTCTCTTAAATGTGAAGACTGTGTATCCTAGGCAGCTTCCTAACTTGGGGTCCAACAAAACCTTTTCCTTTCTCTTTCAAATTTTAAAAATGGTTTGTTCATTTTTGCATCAGTACTCCAATGGATGTGATCATGACTACTTCGCATATAATATCAACTGTTGTCATAATTGAGAACTTCCTTTTTTTCTCCTTGTATAGAATTGACTTCTCTATAGGTAAACATTTCAATATGATCTCGTGCTGTGAATGTGGAGTTTTATTACAGAGAAGCTAGTGTCTAGGCTGTGATCTTTTTGTAGGGTATTCTGCTATCTGGGTACTTTTCTGGGTTTTTATATGGTATGTGCCTTAAAAATAAAACAATGAAAATTTAAAAAAAGTATTAGTATTAAAAGTAACATGACTATCATTTGTTTTTTGCTGGCAAATATCCAATTCCATGGCATCATGCACACCCCCCTTTTCTTGCCTATAAAACTCTTTATTTGGATTTTTTATAGATGTTGAAAGTTTGAGCAATGATATTTGAGCTCAAACAGCACATAAATACATTGTTAGGATTTTTTGAGACTGAATTATCTCAAGTGACTTCCTATGTTGTCTAATTTCTCTGTAATTGCTCAGTTCTGTTGCTTTGGAGAGACTATTTCTGGTGATATTTGTTCACAATTCTTGGCTCATCTTAGAATAGAATGGGTCAGTATATTTTCCAAAGGCCTATCTTGATTTAGGTAGAATATACTTAGTATATATGGCTACAGTTCATTTAAACAAAACATGAGAAGTGGTTTCTATATATCATACCTATTTGTTCTATTGTGGTGCTGACCGATTCATACAGATAATATGTTTCTGTGTTAAATATATATATATAAAACAGTTCATAGAGATAATATGTTTCTGTATATATATACATATATATACAGTTTTAAAGGTTGTACATTTTTTTAAAGATTTTTTATTTATTTATATGACAGAGAGAGAGAGAGATTACAAGAAGGCAGAGAGGCAGGCAGAGAGAGAGGAGGAAGCAGGCTCCCTGCCGAGCAGAGAGCCTGATGCGGGCCTCGATCCCAGATCATGACCTGAGCCGAAGGCAGAGGCTTTAACCCACTGAGCCACCCAGGCGCCCAAGGTTATACATTTTTAAAAAAGATTTTTTGTATTCATTTGAGAGAGAGAGAGACCATGAGCGGGGGGTGGGGGGGGGTTTGGGAGGCAGAGGGAAGGGGACAAGCACACTCCCACTGAGCAGGGAGCCCATCATGGGGCTCCATTCCAGAGCTGTGGGATCATGACCTGAGCCAAAGGCAGACGCTTAACTCACTAAGCCACCCAGGTGCCATTGTTTCTGTCTATATTATGGGTTTATTTTAAAAAAAACCTACTCATTCTTCTCATTATGAGACAAATACAAAGACATTTGTCAACATGCCAGGGTAGAATGAGATGAGTAGGCGATACTCAAAATAACAAACATGACTTTGTGTTTTCTTGAATCCATTCTTATGTGCCAATTTTACTCCAGATTGGAGAACCAATTACTTTTATTTTAAAACTATTATGTGTACAGCAAGGTAAGGTCCAAGTTCATATGAGATTTAATGCTAAAGTGTTGAGATATTAAGAAAATGTTAACCAGATGATAGACCACTTTGGGTTACATTCAGAGTCCACCGGGTATTAAAATTCACTTTCCCTGGTGGGAAAGTTTGAGACCAAGTGTCTTCCTGAATGAATTCAGGCATCTTTGGGAAGCCCATTATCTTTTGCCCCAAATCTTTTCTTACCCATTAAATAATGGTATTTCATTTGCATAATGCTTTGATACCTCTTGAGATGCAAATACCTCTGGGAAAGGTAGTGATTCTAGCCATCAGCATTATATAATTTTCGGTGTCTGAAGGATATCAGAACTGTTTTTGATGTGGGGAGAGGGGTAGGAACTAGCTATTCTCCCTTCATATACACACACACACACACACACACACACATATATACACACATACATACACACATATATATGTATATATATATGAATGTATGTTTGTATATGTGTATATTATATATATTTAAAAAAATTTTTTTTACCAAGGACTAACCCAAAGAAAAAGCTTTACATCATTATGTTATCATAGGAACATAAATAATTGTCTTAGAGTTATTTCTTTAACCTCATACTGTGGTATGTCATTTACCTTTGGTGTATTTAGCTTTATTAGGATTATGATATGTTTTAAAATTTTATTAATCGTACTATGCTATAGGAAAAGATTCTAATTCCTTTATGCAAGTCTTGTGCTAAGTTCACAAACAACTGCCCAAACCTTTAACTGCCAAAAACCATCTGCAAAATATAATTTCTTTCATTCCTAAGTTTGTATAGGTTTGTACTTTATAATTTAATTACAGAGTTGTTTATGGTTTCTTATTTCTTCTCTAATATATTCTACCCTTATCTATCATATTTAATACCAGTAGTTAAAATTGTTTTGTCGTGTTTTTTTCTTAGTTTTCCATATGCTTACTAGTAAAATTAATAAATTGTAAAATTAAACCAATTCCTATCTGTAATGTGCAATTCAGGTGGTTGAAATCATACCCTTTTGGCTTATTGTAGTTATTTTCATTTAATTTCTTTCATCTATTTTTACTCCTCTACTTCCTGCTAATCTACAGGTGCCATAAAAACTACACGGCTGGGTGAATATGATGTTCTTGGAAAGAAAAATTACCAGTGGTCTGTTATCTGGGGGCAGGGAAGACATTGTATTGCTCTGTGCTTCATACTTTCCAGATATAAAATTGAGATAGCAATAACTTGTTTTGAACCTAATTCAATTGTAGAATGAGAATGAACATATATATATATATAAAGTTAACAGTATTGCAAAATTGACAGATACATTATTGCTTAATCATTTATCTACAAAGTTCTTTTCGCTTCTTGATTCTGAGGATTAAGAGAATAATGTCTTAAAGCACTCAGTTTAAAATTACTCTTATTTTCTGGAAAATACCAGAATTTATATGGGTTAATTTAGAATTTATAAATTTTAACTTTGTTTTACAAATTTAATATAGAAAGTGACAATCCTAAGGTTTGTGAAACAAGTACGATAGTTATATGTATTATTCTCATTTAATTAAGAAAACTGAACAAATCTCTCGAATGGCTCCTACTTCTGTGTTGTTGTTTCTGACCTAGACTGTCAACTGAATCTCATTTGTGTACTCAGGAGTGTTATTCTCATCTAAACCTTTCATAATGTCTTTTATTGTGAGTCCTTGGAGATAGAGCTCTTACAGTATTTTTAAATTTTTATTTGCATATACCTAAGCTTTTCTTCTGCTGAACATTTTAATGATTTTTGCCATTGATTAAAAGCCAGTATTGTTGGAGCACCTTTGTTGGTTCAGTGTCCAACTCTTGATTTCCATTCAGGTCATGATCTCAGGGTGATGAGATTGAGCCCTGCATCAGGCTTCACACTCAGTGGAGAGTCTGCTGGAGATTCTCTTTCTCCCTCTCCCATTGTTCCCCCTGATGCCTGCTCTCTCTCTCTCTCTCAAATAAATAAATAGCAATACCTGAGTGGCTCAGTTGGTTGAGACTCCAACTCTTGGTTTCAGCTTGGGTCATGATCTCATGGTCCTGAGATTGAGCCCCAAGTCGGGCTCTATACTCAGTAGGGAGTCTCCTCGAGGTTCTCTCCCTCTTCCTCTACCCTTCCCCCCTGAAAAAAATAAAACTTTAAGAATAAATAAATAAATCTTAAAAAAAGAGAAGGTATTGTCTTCAAGTGAACTGTTCAATTTTTATCCTAATTCAATTTAAGAGTTGTTATGATTCAGGCTCTGGATAAGTTTGTCTTGGCACAAATTCCCAATATAGAATATAACATAAGAACTTTATTTCTGATGCTGGGAAGATTCCTCTGCAGAAGATCAGATTGGGATGAATTTTATCTAGGCTGGACTTTTTTGTTTGTATTTGTTATTTTGACTATTTCTCATGTATCCATCAAAACAACATTGTTTAGAATTTATGGATGTATGTACATAGATATGTTTAAATGTAGGTTTAAAACATAATTTTAACTGCTGATACTTCTTTGTGTTGAAAAACAGGAACTAGCAAGAGTCACATATTATGATAGTGTGAGAGGTATGTATTCCTTCTGCTCCCAGGGACTGGAAGGAGCTAATAGGACAACTCTAAACTGCTACTTCCAGAAACCTCAACAGAAACAAAGTGCTCAACTTTTAAATCTAAGCATAATAATTTTTAATGAATAACTTAGACCCCTACATTTTATTCACATGTACATGGCATTAAGTAGTTACTTTTCCTTAGAGGATTACTATAAAAATATGTAAAAGTTTATAGATACATGAACCACATTTGAGAGCTTTTAAAAAGCATCCAGAATATTTTTTTTTCCACACTGCAACATTTTACTAAGGAATATTTAGATGAGAATTTTGAAAAGTAAAAAAATTTAAAACCTTTAAATAAAGAATCCATCCACACTTTCCTTTGGATCCTGACAAGTAGGGAAGGGAGCAGAAAGTTGCAGTGCAGTTAATACAGAGGTGTGCCTCATCTGTTGAATGCAAGGAAGGCACTTAACTTTTTCATTTTGATTCTTGTGATATGGTCCTCTTATGTTCTCTGAAATCTGAACTCTAGTGACTATGGCAAAGGGTCTCAAACCTACAGCCTTTTTTGATCCCTTTAGTCTCTCCCAGATCTACAGTGTAGTAACCACAGTCTCATTCGTCTTCCTGTTAATGCATTAGTTAAAAGCATTTCAGACACAACCCAGACCCTTACCTCAGGCCTAGGAGATCACTGGAATAAGGGAGCAGGGGGTATTCTGACCTTATGTTGAAGGTGGATTCTTTTTGACAAAGAATTTTAATTTTTCTTGATCCCTGCTATAGCTTTTGATGCTGGGAATCATGGTGCTCTATTGAATGCCTGGAATTCATTGTGAACCTTAGAAGTACAGTCCTGCCTCAAATTTTCATTTCTGCTTATTTCTGAGGAAATAGTTTAGAACTGTTTTCATGTGGTTCCCAACTCTGTGGGGAAAATGTAGTTGCTTTGGGGTTTCTATATTGGAGTCCATGTCTTTGTATTTTTGTAACTTTGTTCTGGCATTTTTCAATGAACTAAAACATTTCTGTATCATGTTGTCATGATTTTATTCATAATCTTTTGCTCATTATTAATTAGGAAGGCATTTTATGGAAATATACTCTTCTCTCTGACAGATAGAAGAAACACATAGCCTGGTATTTCAACACTTGAGTATTTGCAGATTCTATTCAAAATTTCAACCAAAACTTCTAGGAAAAAAAATTCTAGGAAGAAAATTCTAAGAAAAAATATGCTTTTCCTACCAATTATTAATATAGCAGAAAGAAACTTCAGAAAGTCATGGGATTCTTCCTGTAAAGAGAGAAAATTATCTGAACAAATGAATCATTTGACTCCAGTCTGTTTTCCTGCTCAAATTTGAAAGAAAACTTTGTGGATTTAAAAAAAATAAATGTACAGAAAATTGACTGTTTGACAAGCCAGTGTAAGACAAAGCTATGAATCAGGAATTTTTTTTTTAAAGATTTTATTTATTCATTTGACACAGAGAGAGAGATTACAAGTAGGCAGAAAGGCAGGCAGAGAGAGAGGAGGAAGCAGGCTCCTCGCTGAGCAGAGAGCCCGATGTGGGCCTCGATCCCAGGACCCTGGGATCATGACCTGAGCCGAAGGCAGTGGCTTTAACTCACTGAGCCACCCAGGTGCCCCTGAATCAGGAATTTTTATTTTATTTGGCAATATCTTTATCTGTCCTTATGTGCTTTTTCCTTCTTGGCAATATGTTACTTTTCCAATTATCTTCTAGGCAAATTCATGTCACGGTTTTATTTTCTTTCTAATTTGTCTCTCTTCCTTCAAAATTTACCTGTATATATCTCTTTGCTTCTCAGTCAGTAAAAATAATATAAGGTTTTATCAGCAGATAACGGCTTAATGTAATAACTCTATTGATAACTTTATACTTTCTGAGGACTTCTAGAGATAAGCATTCTAAAAATTAATTCAGAGAAATTAAAAGATGGTGGTGGAATTAGGAGTACCATGGACTATGTATTTTTGTCCTGACAGACTTTTTGTAAGCATCTTTCAAATTATATCTACTTAGTTTTGTATGATGACTATTCTCTAATATTAAACACATTGAATTCATATAACAGAAATGGTTCACTTGTTATTTGAAAATGGAATTCATTAATTATTAGAGTGGTTTACATTCTAAAGTAGTTTCATATACATTTTCTCATGTGATTATCTCAATAACCATATGAGGAAGAACACATATTTTCACCTCTACAAATGAGAGAATTGAAGCCTTAGAGAAGTTAATAGATTTGCTCAAGGTGGCCAACTATTGTGTGGTAAAAATAGGAAGAGAAGCAAAGTCTTTGGTTTCTTAGACAGGTAATTGTCACATCATTATTAGTTAAAAGATACAAGTTATTGAAATTCAGTCTCATAGCCTCCCCTTTACTCAGCACATATAATTAAGCACCTATAGTATGTTTTGATCCATGGGAGGTACAAACAGGTACAGACACAACTTTGCTCAGAAGGAGATCCTTTGCTGGATGGGAAGGTTAAGGCATCCAAACAGACTACTGTGATGCAAAGTAGGAAGTTGAAAGTGCCATAACTGAGGAAGAGAAAGTGCTGAATGAATCTAGAAAATTCTGTTACCAATTATTAATTGGTATATTGGTATATTACTAATTATATATTATTAATTGGTATATTAATAACTGGAAAAGTAACTTAGAAGGGAATGTTACAGTCTTCATGCTGGGATGTGCATCTAGGCATGGCTTTGTAGGATGTCTAAGATAGAGGCACATGGAAATAAAAGAGGAAGAGAGTATGCAAAACCAAAGGGAAGATTGAGAGCAAAGATACAGAGAGGGAAAAGGATATAGCATATAGAACTTGTCTGCATTTTGCTTGCTTCACATCAATACCTTTTCTCTGTTAACACTACCCTAATAATTGTTTATGTGTTTTGAGGGAAAATCATGGAGGATCACAGAGGACCACAGTGGTCAGGCTTGGTCAGTTAGAATAACAGTGGTCCAGGGTTATGTTCCAGACTATGTTTTCAAATATGTTTGCTTAGTAAACAGCTGTGGGGAGAGAGAGAGATATGGATCCTGAGCAAAGGAAAAGAATGTTTACTGCCCGTTATAAAATATTCAAGTTCCTTAAACTCAAGGTTCTTCTTCTATAATACAACATAATGCCTTTGGAGGCATCTTATTGATCTTGTCTGTGTCAGCCCTGTGGGATTTGGGGGAAAGGTGGATTCACAGCAATGTGCTGATGTTTATACTGATGGTTGTGTCATGAGTAATCAAGTCCCTTGTCTTTGGTTCAGTAGTTTCATGTTTTCTTTCAGTATAGGGTAACTGAGACAGGTTGACTTGTTAGCTTGTAAGCAGGATAAAATTTCAGACCCTTATTTTCTGATGTTTTCCAGATTAGTAAACCAATATAGAGATTTTGGGGATATATATATATATATGGCGAGATAAAGAGAGAGAGAGAGAGAGGTTTGTCACATTGTCACATTTTTTTTTAAGGTCTGGAAATTAAATTGAGCCTGAGTCCAGATGTTGCTATACTTTTCAGTTACATGAGCCAAACCATTTCCTTTCTTGCTTAGGTTTTCTTAATTTCCTGCCACTTGTAACCAAAGAATCCTGATTAATCTTGTTATATGAAAACCATCAAATAGTTTATTTTATCTGAAAATGTAAGATGAAAGAATGGAATTACGTGAAAGATTAGATTGAAAATGGACTTTTGGGATAGCTGTGGATTTGACTTGGAAAGAATTGAAAGAATGAGATCTTTCCATTAGACTGAAATTTTTTCCATACACTTAACTCATGAATACCAAAAACAAAACAAAACAAAACAAAAAACTCCCCAAAAAACCTTGTTCCTGTGTGTTCTCTGTACAAACTCAAGTAGTGAAAGAGATTATGTAGCCTTTAATTATTATTAACTTTGGGAAAACAAGGAATTTACCCATAGGCAATTTCAAGTCAGGTGTCTTACCTGAAACTCCACCAAGGCCTGGGGGTAAACCATAGTTTCTGTGATTGCGTTTAGAGACTCTGTGTGTTCTTTGGCATATTTCACTTGAAAGTATATCATCAATAAAATAAAAATAATAAATAAAATAAAAAAAATAAAAATAAAAAATGTAAAAAAATAAAAATGCACATTACATATAATAACAGAATATTTTAATACATGCATTTTAAGTAAAAGGATAGTCTTTAAAGATTTTTAAAATTTATTTTAAATAAATAAGAGCGAGGGAGAGTGCGAGCGGCTGAGCTGGGCACACGGGCAAAGAGAGAGGAAGAAGAGGGAAAGAATCTCAAGCAGACCCCATGCTGAGTGCAGAATCCTATGCAGGGCTCGATTTCATGACTCCAAGATCACCACCTGGACCAAAACCAAGAGTCCAGTGTTTAACTGACTGAGCCATCCAGGTGCCCCAAAATGATAATCCTTAAACTGAAGGGTTTCATATTTTTAAGTATGGGATAAGATATATGTGACATTATGAAAGGAATTTTAGCTTGGCATATTTTTTTTTTTAAGATTTTATTTATTTATTTGACACAGAGAGAAAGATCACTAGTAGGCAGAGAGGCAGGCAGAGAGACAGGGAGAGGAGGAAGCAGGCTCCCTGCTGAGCAGAGAGCCCGATGCGGGCCTCGATCCCAGGACCCTGGGATCATGACCTGGGCCGAAAGCAGAGGCTTTAACCTACTGAGCCACCCAGGCGCCCTAGCTTGGCATAATTTTACCAGCATTCTTACTGGAACCCTGGGTAAGACATAAATTTTCTTAATCTTAGATTTCTTATGTGTGAAATAGGATAATTAATCCTATCTTCATAGAGTGACTGAGTGACTTCACAGAGTGACTGTACTATTTGTGAATGTGTTTAGCAAGTACTTGGAAGAAATATAGGAGGTACTTTATCCTATTTCCTTTCCTTCCTTTTTATGAGGTGCAAATATAAGAAGTGTTTTTTGAAGTGCTCAAAATAATGAGGTGATTTTAAAAGAACAAATGTTTATCTTTTTAGAATAAGTTCTGAAATTCTTCAGGTAAATTCATCTGAAAGATTAATATATGACATGGAAAATGAAAATGGTGGGGGCTTGCTTGCCTTCCCAAATATTAAAACATAGTATACAATAAAAATAATCAAATGAGTACAATATGCATATAAGAATCAATAGACAGATTAGTAGAATAGATTAGATCATCTTAAAACATAATGCTAATATGTAAACTAATTTATAAAATGAAACAGATAAGAGATTTAATTCAACAAATATTAGAAGAATTGGCTCCTTGGCGGAAAATCATTTTATCATTTACTAACATAATTTTCATTTGGATCTAGATAAATAAATTCTTAAAGTGGCAAGGGATTTTTCTTAAGCATAAAAACAATGGAAAAAACTGTAAGGATAAACATTTAGTACTTTGACTCCATAAAAACATCATACTTATGTATGTCAAAATATAAAAAAAAGCAAATAATGAACTGAGAAAACATTTACAATAAATATGAAAAAAGGAGAATTATTGCAAATGATTGAAAATCACCACCCAGTGGAAAAATGAACAAAGTTCATGTACAGCCATGTAATAGAGAAAGAAAAACAAAGGACCTAGTAGCATGGAAAAAAATTCAACTTTACTAATAAATACTAGTAAAGTGACATAACCTTCATTATTACTGGAAATTTTAAAGAGAGCTGGATTTCTGATAGTTATGTAAACTGATACAAATATTCTGTAAGGAAGTTTGTTAATATGCATTAAGAACCTTAAAAATTCACATCTATTACTTCCCTGATCCTGATCCTACATCTAAATCTAATTCTATCTGTAGCCATTACAACAACATTCAAATCTACTTTTAGCACATATTCAAATAAAAATAATCATAATTCTCATTCAATTTACTGTGTGTTTGTTATAGTATGGTTTATAAGAGAGAAGTGGGTGATGAAAAGAACATAAAAATAATGAAATAGTTAAATATTATGCCACCATTAAAAACTGTTATGTAAAAAATTTTGTACCACCATTAAAAACTCAGATTTCAAGAATCACCTGGGGAAATGTTCATGATCTAATATTAAATAAAATACAAAAGCAAAAATAACACAGAGAAGTGCACAGTCTGGTACCTATTATGACCCCCCAAAAATGCTTTTAAAAAAGAAGGAAAGAAATAACACTGATAATGAGATCATACTTATTTCAAAATGGTAATATTATAGGTGTTTTTAATTTTATATTTTATATTTTGTGTGTTTTCCAAATCTTTTTTTTTTTTACAGTGCAGTATGTTTCTATAAGTAGAAAAATAATGTTTTAAAAATAAAGCCCTCAAATAAAAAATAAATATTCTTTTCCTGGATCACACCAGCCCTACTATAAAATTTTATACTACTCAAATTTCAGAGCACCTAATAAGGTAAGAAAAATTAATTTGATTTTATGGTACAAAGGTTCAAAAATGAGATGCACACTACATGCTTGTGAAATGAATATTTCTAATACTGGAGCCACCAACGGAGAGTACACTACTTTGCATATTTGAGCTCTTTTCTCCTAGCATTATGTGACCTTATGCTTGATTTGCATAATTTAAATGACTCCTTTGAGTGGCATGTAGTTGCATAATTATTCTTTTAATTACTGTTATTAACCTGTTTGTGTAATAGCAGATAATTTGAATAGATCATTTTCATCTTTCAATTTTTGCAGTTTCATATGCAATATAGATAGACTGTATCAAAATGACAAAATTATGTGAATAGACATAAAGAGAACTAGAGAAAGATCTTTAGGATCATAGAGTTGTCTTTTTCCTGAAAAGCACAGAGAAGAATCTACATTATTTTTCTGAAAAAATTTTAAAAGTATCTGTTATATCTTGTATAATTGTAGCAAACCATCTGCAACAAAAAAATAGAATAGATATTAAATTGTGTTGAGTAATATAAATACATTTTTTTACTTTTCTAAAAAAGTTTTTTAATATAATGAATGTGTAAAGAAAATCATATATTGATAAATTATATATGGTCGATTCTAAATAACTATGTAAAAATCCTATTCAAAGTCAGATGAATTTTGATGCTATTTTCATTTTCTAGAGTTCTTTATCTTTTTTTCCTAAAGATTTTATTTATTTTATTTGGTAGAGAGAGAGACAGCGAGAGAGGGAATACAAGAAGAGGGAGTGGGAGAGGGAGAAGCAGGTTTCTTGCTGAGCCCAACATGGGGCTGGATCCCAGGACCCTGGGATCATGACCCGAGCCGAAGGCAGACACCTAACGACTGAACCACCCAGGTGCCCCTCTAGAGTTCTTTAGAAGAAAACAAATATGTTACTCATAAGAATCTTTAGAATTTAAATTACCTAACAACCTTTTCCACTCTTAGATTTATTAACATCAATAATAAAGCTCTTATAGCTATAGCATGTGTCAGATCCTTTAAATTTCCTTATTTATCTTCCAAGTAGACTAGGCACAAGGATTGCGGTGGTGAGGCAGATGTCTGATACCCCATGAGGCATAGAACATCGTTCTATAACGTGGGATCAGAAGGGACTGGACAGCTAAGGCTGGGATGTTACAGGTGTCGCCTCTTATAATTAACCAGCATTTCTTTAAATTTCCCTGCACTTTGTTGTAAGGAAGCATCTGATCTGTCATAATTGAAGTCAATTTTGTTTTCTTTAGGCATATGTCTGTCAGGTGTTTTGAAGACCATCAAGAGATAGAAGGCAAGGTCCTGTTCCTTTTGTAAAGAGCTTACACTTTCATCGGGGAGGCCCACCATTGTGTATGTCTCTTGCCCCCAAAAAACAATAGAACAAAGTTGTGTGCTTTTGAGCATCGAAATGTATCATAGAGACGATAGATTGTCCCAAAGGATGCTACATTCAGAAGACTAAGAGCAAATTGAGGGGATTTTGTTAAGGTGGAAGGGCTAAAGTTTGCCAAGACTAATGAGCATTCAGAATCAAGATACAGAAATGAGAACAAACTTAGAATCAATTATACTGAGTAGTAAAATTACCCACTTGAGCCAGAAAATCTTTCTAGAAGTATTCCTTTCTCTCTCACTTCCTAATTCCAGTAAATTATCAAATCTGTCAGTTCTGTCTCTCTGACATCTTTCCCATCTGTACCCCTACACTTGCCATCCTTGCTGCTCTTGCCTTAATTTACTACCCGATTAATTCTCAGTTCAGCTACTGGAATAGTTTTCAAACTGCTTTCCTTGCTTACGTCATAGATCCCCATAAACCCATCCTATATATTCTGCTGTCAGTCTGATCAATCTGAGGTGCCAATTATGACTATGTTAATCCCTTGCTTAAAACTCTGATCTCTCCATGTTAGCTCTAAGGTTGAAGTATATGAAATTGCTGATATTGAACAGGTTTTGACCTGCAAAAAAGCAATTTCATGATGTAACTGCTTAAAACCTGTATCAGAAGATTTGGGGCTACCAGTAACAGAATATCCAACTAAAATTACTTAAAAATAAAAACATTAATAATATCATACAAAGATAACATACGTTACCTTCTAGGTTGTATTCCATACTCTCTTTTTTTCCAAGAATTTATCTTTTTTTCCTTTTTCTAGGTAGACTTGATCAATAAATATCCTTCCTAAAAATAGCCTTTATCATTATGGATGATTATTCAATTGATCATAACTTTTAGTATCTTCCTCTCCTAATAATCACAAGTTCTTTGGGAGAAGGGGCCATGTCCTACTTATCTCCAGCTTCCCAGAGTTTTGCACAGTACATTGTGGGTTAAGAGAATGAATGACTAGGTAGATGAACAAGTAATTAACTAAACAGCATGTGACTAGATCCTATACCATAGTTGTATAGATATAATACAAATGTCCCCATTAGTTGCCCTGCACTATGGGTTTCATAGTGGAAATTTTTAGAACAGCACATCCTTTTCTCAGATTGCTTCAAATGAAGAGTGATAAATGAGATTGTTGCCAAAACAACTATCTTCTCGTTTTCAGATTTGACAAGATAAGCACAAATTAATATCAACATCATGATATTGATTGTGTTACTTGCCTCCCAGGAGCAATCAATGAAAATCAATAGCCTTCACAAAAGACACATTATTCTACTATTCCATATAAATATTATAACCATATGAATTTATAATTATACTCTCAAATAATGTGGTTTAAAGTGAGCTTGGATTTTTTTAGTGCTAAAGTTTAGCAAAACATTTACTAATGTTTCCAGAAATTACTAATTAAAATTTAAAAACACTTTTTAAAGATTAATTTATTTTAAGTAATCTCTATACCCAACACAGGACTTGAACTCACAACCCCAAGATCAAGAGTCACATGCTTTTCTGATTGTGCCAATCATGCCCCCCAGAAAGAACTTTTGAAGTTGCTAGCTAATGTTCCCTGTATTATTTGTTAATAAAAATAAAAGACTTGCTTTGTTCAAAGAAACTTAAAGATATTCAAATACTGCATGTTATAAGAAAATAAAGTGATTTATTATCACTACACTTTAAATTTTATATTGAAAACCTTATGTGATAGAGTAAAATAATAATGAAATAGATTCTGAGAGCATATATTAAATGTCAAATAAAACAGTCCTGTAGATTATTAACTAGATGCCATAAAGTTGTATAATATATTTAATTGCCATAAAATATTTTATAGTAATGCCAAATTATCTTTTGTTTTTCCAGATTAATAAAATAACATGTTTGTCGAAATCAAGATTCTCTGCACAGTTCTAATCATCATAGGAAACATCATAGAAAACATCTGAATAGTAGTCCCACCTTAACTTAGAATGGGATACATTCTAAGACACCTAGCAGATGTCTGAAACTGTGGGTAGTATCAAACCCCTTATATTTTTTCCTGTAATACATACTTAGGATAAAGTTTAATTTATAAGTTAGGCACAGTGAGAGATTAACAACAGCAAAAATAAAATAATTATAATGATTTACAACAGCTATATGAATGTGGTCTCTCTCTCGAAATATCTAACTGTATTGAACTCACCCTTTATGTAATGATGTGAGATGGTAAAATACCTACATAGTAAGATGAGATGAGGTGAGTGACATAGGCATTGCGACCTTAGTGTCAGAGTACTAATAACCTTCTGAAGATACTCAGAAGGAGGATCATCTGGTTTCTAGACCATCATTGCTTGCAGGTAGCTGAAACTGTGGAAAGCAAAGTCATGGGTAAGGGTGGACTACTGTTTAGATCACCAGGATATTTTCCTGAGGTTCTCATAGCTTGTACTCAAAAGAAAATTCTCTGTTTGGAATTGCATATGATAAATTTATGATTCCTAAATTTGACTGCCATTTCTAACACTCAAGGAAGTATAGTGGAGTCAGAGCTATCTGGCTTCACTTATTAATTCCACCTCTCCAACTCCTTTGAGATTCATACCTTTTTTTTCCAGTTGAAAATTTTTCAGAGGTGAGCACTGAAAAGAATATAACCAAGTCTTGCATTATGTAATAGAACACACAGTTAGAAATTTTAAGTGGGCTACAAAAAAACCCTCACAATAAATCTGAGTCCAAAAACTTAACACTAGGATGAGCAGTATATTCCAAGGTGACCTGTCATCATAAAATGGAGGAACATGTGCACACACAACGACATGATGATAAGCAAGAGTACCAATGTGCAACTTCACTGTAAAAGATGACCCAACAATTAAGTACCCAGTTTCTATGTCTTACTGATGATTTTATTTTCAGATACTTCAGGTAAAGTCAGTCATCTTAGCATGGCAAATTGGAGAAACTACTCTGGTTTTGGGTGACCCCATGATGGGGGAGGTATCTATGGGAGGAGAAAGATTCACAGATACTTGCTGGAATTATACAAATTAGCCATTTTACATAACAAGCAATATCACTGTGAATCTCTGATCCCTTTCTCCTATACCACTTGGATCAGGACTCAGGAGAGAGAATATTAAGACAGACCAAGGAGGGACTAAAACCAGAATCTCTCCTGAATTAAAAATCATGAGGGGATGGAGATCTGTTGCCCAGTCAGGACTAGGGAATATGGACATATCATAGGTCATAAGATATATGAACCTAGAAGATAGATCAGAGACTGCATTAAGCAGACATGTGGAACACACAGTCCCTTTGAGCAAGTCTGGAGTCATGTCTAAGATTCAGGTTGTCAACCCAGGTAGAGAAAGGGGCTCTAGGCAGCAGCAAGTCATAAAACTCATTCAGAGATGGCCTGGAGCCAAACTTAGAACCAGATCAACCACAGGATGGGTTCCTGGAGACTGATCTTGACAGCTGGGGTCTCTTTTTTCCTCCCAAGCCTAGCCAGAATTAGTCCCAGTGTGGCCTCTTGCTGAACCATGGGTGGGAGAACCAGAGGAATGCAGAGGTTGGCTCTCTTAGTTACTGTTAATTTCTGAGATGGTGCCACCTGGGATGATTGTCAGGAGACAGTGTCACCCTCACATGTGACTTTCTATATCTGCCCCAATCAGAATCTCTAGCTGTGTCCTCTTTCTCCCTTTACTGTGCCCTCACCTCCCAAACACGTTTTCCTGGATTTCTCACTACATTTTTATAAGAAAGTTTCTAGAATTTTTATGGAAATGGTTAGGACTTTTCTTCTCTCCTGGACAAGAAAATGTTAACCCTGTTCCTCAATCAGACTTCTCTGTCCACATCTCACCTCTGAGTGACTCTAACCCACCTCCTTACAGCTTTATACCACAAGACCGATTAGGCTTACTAATATGTCCATTTTGCTATTTGATTCCCATGCCTCCTTGCTTTCCAGATAATCTGCCATTTCTGTTCTTTCTCTACAACAAGTATTCTTAATGTGAGTTCTAGGAACACATACAGTTCAGATGATCTTTTAATCTCTTGAAATTATAATTAAAATTTTGGATATGTTTCTGAATGTGAATTTTTCTGAAAAGAGTCCATGATTTTTATTGGTTTTTCAGTGAGGTTGGTGACTTAAAATAGTTAAGAACCATTAATTTATGACAGTTTTATTCGTTGGCTTCTCGTCATTCCCTTTGTAAAAGAACAATAGTACCACTACTACAATCATTAATGAAATTCGTATAGCACTTTGAAACCTACAATATTCTTTAAAATATTCCTTTGTGTCCATACTTCCATTTGAAACTCATGACTTTCCACAAGGGAGGGCAGGTCTTCATATATATACATTTTATAGATGAGGAAAATCAGACTCAGTGAGGTCAAGAAACATGTAGCTAAGTATGTGGCAGAGCTTGGACCAGTGCCCAAGTATCTAAACTCTTGGCCTGAAAGCAAAGAGATGGCTCTTTGCATGGTCAAACCATTTACTATCTACTTGGGACTTTTCCTTCTTCTGGCTGCATTTTTTTTTCCTCTTTGATGCTGCCCTTGGTACTACAGAATAAGGTTGGTGTACATTTTATCCAGATTTCTTCTGTTTCCAAATGGGCTGCTACATAATGTGATTTTTCCACAGTGCCTTGAATCTCCTCCAGTATATTTAGAAGCAAAATGATTCACTGATTTAAAACACAAGACAGGAATCAGTAGTTCAAGAAACTAAACGTGTCTCTGGTTTAGATTTGCTGAGTTACCTTAGGCAAAATATTTCACCTTTCTTTCTCAATTAATGTGTGAAACAGAGTTAAAATATTATCTTATACCAGTAAACTAATAGTTAATAATTCATTGAACAGTGAGAGATTTACACATGCTATGTAAATAAAAGTGTTTCTGATGCTATTTTGAGCAGGTCAGTGTTTCCTGGGCTAAATTAATAAAAAAAAAAGTCTTGTGAGTACAAGATTGAATGTGTAATTCATTTCTTGATTAGAATGTTTATAAAAGAAATACACATTTTTTTCTGCATTTCTTGTTGATTATTTCTCCCACTAAATTTACTGTCTCATCAAAGCAGTGTTTGTTCATTTGTGGAATCATTTAGCATGTATTGGACTATGGGGACCTGAGATGGAACTTTTCCCATTTAAGAAAATAGCCACTCTGTATTTAGATTCCTGTAGGGGACACTTTAGGAGACTGATGTTGTTATATCATGCTTACAAATACCTCATCTGGGTTTGGAGTCTCTGATATATCTGCTCATTCAAGATAGCAGCACTTAGCAATTCAACAAGATGTAAGTTGGCTAATAAACAAAGCCAGTATTCTCTGGGGGTTTGAACAACACTTCCTGTGTTTGACTCTGGTTGCCCTGAAGTTGTTTTAAGCCCAGCCGTGCTGATGATGTTTCCCCTGGTGCACTGAACAGCTCATGCAATGTCAAAGGGCATTGACCTTTTCACTTGTAGAACAAAAAAGACTGGAAACAAATTATGCTCTGAGAACCAGTCAAAGGCTAACAATAAAAAAAAGAAGAAAAGAAAAAAAGAAGAAAAAACTGGCTGACCCAAAAAACAAGTGGTGAACACAAAACTCGAAGCTTTAGAGCTTATCTTTAGAGTAATAGCTCTTTAACCAACTTTTCTTTAAAGTGTAATATGAGCATTTGCTTCAATTTACTCTGAAACTCCCACACACCCACCCCCTTGGCTCCTTTTGCAGAACAGGATGAACCAGCTACTGTTATCTCTACTTCCCCCATCCAACTGACTCTATTCCAGTTTATGAGCTGTCCACCAGGAAGCTGAGGCTTCCAGAGAGAATGATTCATCTTCAAGTTTTGCTCGGGCTTCTAAGAGTATATTTAGTGTGAAGAACTGGACGGCGCAGCATATCCAAACACATGGTAGGGTACAGAATTTGAGTGGGAGGAAGAGGACAAGGCTAAAATAGAACTGTAATAAGCCAAAGAATTGGAGGCCTGGTTTAGCCTTTTCAGCTATGTAGCTTCAGCAACACCTACAGTTCCCTGCCAAGAATGGCACACCATAGTAATGCAGTGAAAATGAGGCCTCCCTGGTGGTTTCCTTAGGAAAGAAGGAAAACATAATGTAAAAACATACTTAATGAAGAATAATCAAAAATAAAATGAACAAGTGATGCTGAGCTTTGCTCTTATTTCCAGCTGGTGGAATGATAATTTCTCCTTTTGTTAGTGAAATCAGACAACACTTGCCCACGAGCTACTTGTGCAGATAACTATGTTGGTTGGGCTGATCACAGTCCTTTGAGAAATGGTTCATGCCTGATCTTCCATAGTAAACCCAAGTTGAATTTGACACAATTGCAGGGGTCACTCTCCTCTTCCTTCTCCTAGTTATTCAAGGTCAGTAATGAAGACTCGGTTGTGATCTCATGTTTAGAATGTTCGTTGGTTCATCAGTGTTCTGCTCCTCGGTCAGTACTTGAAAGACATGATCACAAAAGCTAATAATCAGGGGGTCCCTGTCCCAGCACACTCCACAGTGTGACCAAAGTGGCTTGCTTTTGTTTGAACAAACCCTCCCCTCTGGGTCTTTAAAAGCGCTTAATGTATTTCTTCTTTCTTTCCTTGCTTTGTGGCTCTTTGTTTATTTGTGCTTTCCTTTTCTGTGGCTTTCCCTCTATTTCTCTTGCCTACCTATTTCTCTTTTTTTCCATGTGATTTTTTTTCTATCTCTTTGGTCTTTCCCCTCCTATTTCCCCTCAACCTATATCTGCTTTCCTTAACTGATCATGACATTGAACTAAAGATGATATTTAAATAATTGCTGTAAATCTCTACCGAAGGCTTATATTTTCTCTTCTTTAATAATGCATATAATCAGTAAAACCAGTGTTTTATCTTGTAGTCTTAAAAAACACTTAACTCATTGTTTTTGTGTCTGAAACCTTGATTTCGTTCTTTCTCTTAGTAACTGTTGATAGAAAAGAAAAATTTTTTAATCTTAATATAAAAACAAAGTGGATTTTAGCAGTAAAACAGCCTAAGTTGCCGAAAAACCAGGAGAAACTTGTTTCTAACTAGTTCTTTTGAAAATGATTTTTTAAAAAAATTATGCTTCAAACTGATTCATGGATAGAGATAGTATTTGATTTATTTTATGGACAAGGCTAGAGGTTTCAGAAATTTTATTTGTCATCTCAATCATACTTCATAAATAATTCTTGTATTATTTTTATTTTCATATCTTTTCTTGTTGTTCTAATGTATGACAAATTATATTTAAGTTAAATCTTTATTGTAATCTATAGACATAGCAAGAGAATCACCAATTTCTCTCTCTTTCTATATACATTTCAAATATATATATATATACACACACACACACATTACATATAGATATATTTATATCCCTTCATCCAATAATTCCACTTTTGGTAATGTGTCTTAAAGCAACAATTCCATGGGCGCCTGGGTGGCTCAGTGGGTTAAAGCCTCTGCTTTCGGCTCAGGTCATGANTACACACACACACACATTACATATAGATATATTTATATCCCTTCATCCAATAATTCCACTTTTGGTAATGTGTCTTAAAGCAACAATTCCAAGTTTAGGGGCAGGGATATAGGCACTGTGATATTTTTCAGAATATTATTTATATATTTTTTAAAAGAAGCAAATTAATGCTTGAGTATAGATAAATGATTAAAACTTTAATATTTAATCTACTCAAAAGCATTTTACTCAGGCATTAAAATGATAGTTTTGAAAAAGAAGTAATAACACAGGTAAATTTTTTATGATATGATGTTACAATGATACGATTTATGCGTAGGAAAAAAAGCCTTGAAGGAAAAACAATTATCAAAAAAAATTCATATAAGAACTGTTTTTCATAAAATTTTTGTTTTGTCAAATTTTTGTTAATGTTCATGTATAACTTTCTCAAATGCATGTAAAGATCCATACCAATAACCATCGTCAGTCCCTCCAAGAAAACTTCATTGTATGTAGTTATTTTTAAGAGTCTTAATGGTCTCTTTTGGGCTAATGATTTGGAAGAACATTGCATCAAGTTCTTGCAAACTTTAAAAACGTTGAGAGGTAGTATCACTAAATTACTTTGCACTCTAAGGGAAAAATTGTATTTGAACATATGACCTCTCTTGATGACTATTATTTTTACACTGTTGCAGTAAGAAGTTGTTCCTCACTTCCACTGTAGTAAGTAAAAACACTGTGTTCTAAATATACTTAAAGAATTTTTAAAATCCAATTCTTATAGCCTGATTCATACAAAAATAAAAGACAGGGAGAAGATGTTTTGTAGAATTTGATACCACCATAAGGAAAGGAAAAAAAAGTGAAATGCAAATACAGAATTGTTATTCCTATTACAAAACTTAATTTTATTCTTAAAAGTTCCACCTTACATTTCTCTTTGGGAAACATTTAATATCTGAAGCTCGTACATGACACAGACAAAAAACATACCTGAACAATTGTGATTATGAGTGTTGTGTTAACAACTACTGCTGTTCTATCAAAACTGTGAACAGAGAATGGGTATTAATTAATGGGAGACATTACCAGGCGGGAAAAGTTGGGAGAGTATTCAATAAGCTGTCAAAACAGGAGCCGAATTCTATAGAACGGGTGTTCACATATCTGACAAAAATCGATCCTGAAACTTTGCTTTTCCATTTTTGCTTAGAAACAACATTATCTAGACTCTCACCTACTAATCTTTCAATAGCTTAGAATAATGGTGTTTATAGCACGATAATCAAATTTATTTTAGTACCTTTGAGATCAACAAAGCCACTGTGAATTGTGGCACAAAAGGAATATACAGGTGTATATTTAAATCCTTGCCTGAGAGTGTCTTATTTTTATCTTGTAGGATTAAGTATTTCAGGAAGATAGAGCATAGTTTGATAAATACATTGTGTCAAATATTCCAGTTAAATAAAGCCCATAAACTGGTTTTTATTTTTTTATTTTTTATTTTTTTAAATTTTATTTTTATTCTTTGCCCAAGGGGTACAGGTCTGTGAATCATCAGGCTTACATCTTTCACAGCATTCACCAAAGCACAAACCCTCCCCAAAGTCCATAACCCATCCACCCTATCCCTACCCTCCCACCCCCCAGTAACCCTCAGTTTGTTTTGTGAGATTAGGAGTCTCTTATGGTTTGTCTCCTTCCCCATCCCAGGGAGGGAAAAATAGGGAAAAATAAACTGGTTTTTAAATTGTAATTTCAGATATATAAATTCTGTTTTATCATGTGCATTTAAAATTCCTGTGGGAAAACCAAATGACATGGTGACATGTAAACCATAAATAAAATGTCCGAGATCAGTAAATTAGTCATGTGTATTTTCAGTGAATGAGAGATTACTTTGAGGAAAAGGCAAAAATGTAATAGGTGGATATCCTGATTTTCTAAAGTTCTTATCTCACAATGAAATACAACCCAAGACGGAGCTCCCACCTCTACAATTTGGACTTAATATACAGTGTCATTCTTATTCCTGGCAGAGATCTGTAAATGTCTTTGATCTGATGGACACTTAAAGGCAGATTCATCAAAAAAATTCTTCCTCCCTTCTTTGACCCCTTACCTGAAGTTCCAACATTTAGTTACGTTGTTATGCTAAAAGCACTGACAATCATTTGTGAAATGTTTGTCAGAACACTAGAAAAATAGGCTATAACAGTAAATAAGAGAAAATACACATGACCAATAAATCTATGAAAAGATGTTCTGCTTTACTAATAATTGTAACATACACATTTCTAGTAAAAATCATTGTGCCAATATTTACAACAATGAAAAACTGAATACAGTCTAAATGTCCATCAATATGTTAAAGCATGTTATATCCATTGTAAGAACTACTCTGCTGCTGTTGGAATATGATTTAAATTATATTTATTGACACACAAAGCTATGACACATAAAATTGAGTTAAAAAATCAGTTTACACAAGAACTTGTGTAAAATTCCATTTCTGTAAAAGTGTATACTTATGTCTATAAATGTCTGTAAATGTGTATAGGTTTGATGTATCTCTGGATAACTGGTTAGCTTGGTGATTTGTTACTTCTTCTTGGCTTTTTCTATACTATTCAAAAATTTTAAATTACTCTAGATAATTTTACTAAAAAGTGCTATAAAAATAATGTGTGCCATTTGTAAATATCTTAACATGCTTTTTTTAATTCATCAGGTTACTTCTTTTTTTTGTGTTATGTTAGTCACCATACAGTACATCATTAGTTTTTGATGTAGTGTTCCATGATTCATTGTTTGCGTATAACACCCAGTGCTCCATGCAGTCTGTGCCCTCCTTAATACACATCACCAGGCTTAGCATGCTTTTTAAAAGTGAGCTAGCCATTAAAACTCCTAGATGGACCTAAAGTTCAGCAGATCATTTTTGCACTTATTGATAGCCTGTATACATCAGTACACTCTTAGGTCTTTGTATTTCTTTGTGAAAGAAAGACTAAAACACAGTCTGTCCCCACTTTCCAGGTGTTTATGGTTTAGTGAATGAAATATACTTGTAAGCAAATTGTTACAAATCCGTACAATACAGAGGCATATGATGATATAAAAATGAACAGGACAGAAAGGATATTGAAGGAAGAATAATCACCTGCCTGTGGGGTGGGAGCTGGAAGTCAGGGAGAACCTGAGCAAAAGAACTGAAGTGTGGGCAAAGGTTAAAAGGAAGGGGTAGGAGGTTGTCAGGAAGGTGGGTGAGGTTGGGTGGTGAGGTGGGTGGTTGTCAGCAAGTAGTGTGAGGGAGAAGAAGGAGAAGGGAGAGGAGAACATGGGAGAGCACTAGGTTTGGCAAAGACATAGTGGTGAGAACTTACAGCGCTCAGTGTATCTATCCATGGGGGCCCGTGGTCCAAGACCCCAGCAGATTCCTGAAACCACGGAAAGTACTAAGCCCCTATATACTATAGTTTTTCTCATATGTACATACTTACGATAGAGTTTGATTTATAAATTAAGCATAGTGGGGCACCTGGGTGGCTCAGTGGGTTAAAGCCTCTGCCCTCGGCTCAGGTCATGATCTCAGGGTCCTGGGCTGGAGCCCCACATTGGGCTTTCCGCACAGCAGGGAGCCTGCTTCCTCCTCTCTCTCGGCCTGCCTCTCTGCCTACTTGTAATCTCTCTCTCTCTGTCAAATAAATAAATAAAATCTTTAAAAAAAATTAAACGTAGTAGGATATTAACAATTACAAGCAGTAAAATAAAACAATTATAAAAATATCCTGTAATAAAAGTTATGTGATGTAGCCTCTCTCAAAATATCTAACTATACTGTCTTCGCCCTTGTTCTTATGAGAATGTGAGATGGTAAGATGCCTACATGATGAGATGAAGTGAGGTGACTGATGTAGGCATTGTGACGTTGCATTAGGCTACTACTGACCTTCTGAGGGTTTGTCAGAAGGAGAATCATATGTTTCAGGACCACGGTTGACCACAGGTAACTGAAACTATAGTAAGTGAGACTACGTATTGGTAGGGGGGACAGTGCAGGGGTACTACTGCAGTTGAAGATAAGGCTGGACATGCAGGCTGGAGAGAGACATACAAAACATTTCCCAGGATTAGATGTCTGTTTTAATCCCCTTTTAGAAGCCGATCTAATTACTGGACAGTTGCAATTTTGGTCGATCATGTCAGGGTTTTATAATTTAGACTTTATGGCTTTATGGGAGTGTCTACACTCAGTTTTGTTCTTTATGAACAGTTGATACATGAGTTCACGAGTTTACCTGGCTTTTCCACTGGCTCTACTCCTGGTAGATTTTGATTGATAAACGTCTGCTAGTAAAATAAACAGTAACTGAGATCTACATGGTTCTTGCAGACACTCAGTTAGCTGTGCATGTCTAGTGGCTTTGCATGCTGGCAAGCTGTCATTTAGCTGGAGCAGTCATCAGCCTAGTCGGGTCGAGGAGACTGCAGCATGAAAGCTGTCGGTTTCTACATCAGTGGTCACTAAGACAAGCACTGCCGTCTGTACCATAATTCTTCATTATTAAGTCACAAATCCTTGTTCTTCTTCTCATACAATGTTATTGCAACACATATCACATAAGGAGCTGCTCAGAACTTCCACTGAAATGGGAATTAGAAGGTTGGCCTTTAGTGAAGATACTTGAAAATTACAAGTGGAAAGAAAATTAGGCTGATATGCAACTAACTTCAGAAACTAATCAGTAGTAAAAACGCTTTTAGACAATTTCTGTCTGCACATAGACATCATTCAGCAGTTTTCTTTTCTCAGCCCATCGACATCTTTGAATCGATTGTGATTTCACTGGCCATTTTTCTTGGACCAGGTCTTTGACTGGGGTAACTAATTGTACCATCTGAAGGAGTGGTTCTGGAACTCAAGTTTCTACTAGACTTACACCTGACATTTTGAAATCATTTTTTTGTCTATGGTCTATTCAGAAGATTTCATAAACTGCGGTCTCATAGTAAGAGGATGCTGGGAAGAACAAGTGACAGAACTGATTGTGAAACACTTGGCAACACAAAGTGCAGGTGAAAACAACCTAATCATAATATTCTGAAGTCCCTAGAAGTAGGAGGCCAATACCATATACTAAAAATTTGAAACAGTACACAACCAGTTCAACAATTACAGATATTTAATGTAAATTGTGTTTTAATATTCATTGAGATAATTGTTGTATATGTCTATATCAGGAAATACAAGAAATTTATTTTTCATTTTAATAGTTCTTTTTTAAAAAAAGATTATTTGAGAGAGAAAAAGAGAGAGAGAGCATGAGCATGGGGAGGGGCAGAAGGAAAGGAAGACAGAGAATCTCAAGCAGACTCCCTGCTGAGCACGGAGCCCACACAGTCTCGATCCCTTGACCCTGAGATCATGACCTGAACTGAAATCAAGTCAGTCACTCAACTGACTGAGCCACCCAGTTGCCCCGGTTTTTCATTTTAAGCCATAAAAATGAAGGATACATAAACAGAAGGATACAATAATTAGCAACTATCAATAATTGTTCAGCTCTTTAACTGACTCTTAAAATTTAAAAAGGAAATCAATTAGGTCAGTTTCTTTAGTGATTCCCACAGAGGGGGAAGTCTGGATTGGGAGTGAAAGCTCCAGGCTCTGGCCCTAACTTGGTCTGACAGGATAGCGTGGAGGTCAAACTCTAAGCTCTCTTTCCTGATTTGCTAGATGTATGCCCTTGGGCAAGTCATATGACCTCTCTGAGCTGTCTGTTAAATGGAGGGGATAGTAACTTCTACTCAGTGGGGTCACAATGAAGAAAAATACATTTAAAGCACTGGCACATAGTAAGTGCTCTGAAGTTGTTAGAAACTTTTATTCTTACTTACAAGCTACATCCCCTTGGGCAAAACTAGTAGCAGTTATCATTTATAAGGTCCACTTCTTTATCTAATGAAGGATGGAGACTAGATAAGAAGATAAAAGGTAATAAATGGATATTGACAAAAATGTTCAATTTCCAAATCTATTCTTTAAGCGCTTCAAGCTAAAGCCCTTTACTGGTGGTTCACATAGGGAAGGCTTGGGGAAGCCCTTCAGTAAAGAACTTTTTATTTTTTTAACCTATCATTTTAGACTGTGTTTAAACATGAAATGCTTCTTTTTTTCAAAACACCTATTAAATCTCTTGGAACAGTTTGAGATACACTTGATTAGACATTTTCCCTAGTCTCATTCTGGTCTATGAACGGATATTTTAAAAAAATTACACTTTTTATTTGGAGATAATTCAAGCTTACAGAGGTAAAAAGCAAGAATAACATTAATTCAAAGGGGCCTCATAAGTTTTTTCCCCAGAATTCACCTATGTGAATATTTTGCCCCATTTGTTTTAGTATTTGCTCCTTCTCACTCTCTCTCTGTCACATGACTCTTTATCCCTAAATAAGTTTGTGTATTTCTGAACAGGAATATTGTCTCACATATCCATGGTGCAGTGATAAACTTCAGAAAATTTAACACTGATACAGTACTTTAATTATTGTCCACTTTCCAATTTTTAAAGTTGATCCCACAACATGCTTTATAGCACATTTCCCTCCAGTTTAGGAGCTAGGTCAGATAATACATTTAATTATCATGTCTCTTTAGCCTCCTTTAATCTGTAACATTTTCACAGCCTTTCTCTGCTTTTAATGACCCTGATAATTCCCTTCTCTTTAAAATAGAGCTTTTCTCAATTTTATTCATGAAACTTCAGGTTCATTTTATTCTTTCTTGGCCAGAACACTGCATAGGTAATGTGTCCTTCTGAGGGTATCACATCAGGGATGCATTATGCTCATTTATTCCTCTTTGGCAATGGCATTTTTGTTTGTATGTTCAGTGTTATTGATTTCTCCACTCTATAATTGCTATTTTTTTTCCTTATTATTAATAAGCAGTCTACTGGGACATAATTTAAGACTATACAAATATCTTTCTCCTTGTCAAAATTCCTCTCAGATTTCACATCTATTGATAATTTTTGTTTGATCCAATCTTTTCTGTAGTGGTTGCAAAATGCTGATTTTCCAACTTCAGCACTCTTTTCACATTTATTGGCATTCAACCTTAAGCCAAGAGCCTTTCCTTTTTATTTACCTATTTATTGTTTAATTATTGATATGCACTCATGGATTCCTATTTTTTCAATAGTTTTAAAATTCAGTATTGTTTTTAAAATTTTTTAAAGATTGATTTATTAGAGAGAGAGCATGAGTGAGCATGAGTGGGGGGCGGGGCAGAGAAAGAAGGAAAGAGAGAATATCAAGCAAAAACTCCCTGCTGAGCATGGAGTTGGATGTAGGGCTTCATCTCATAACCCCGAGATCATGACGTGAGTTGAAATAAAAAGTCGAGCACATAACCAGCTGAGTCACCCAGGAGCCCCTAAAATTCATTATTGTTCTTAATTATTTTAGTCAACAAATTATCCCAGATCTGGTGAGGAGGAGTCCCTTCAAATAGACTCTTTATTCTTATGACATGACCCATCATTTTCTTTTCTTTTCTTTTCTTTTCTTTTTTAAAGATTTCATTTATTTATTTGACAGAGATCACAAGTAGGCAGAGAGGCAGGCAGAGAGGGAGGAGGAAACAGGCTCCCCACCGAACAGGGAGCCCAATGCAGGCCTCGATCCCAGGACCCTGAGATCATGACCTGAGCCGAAGGCAGAGGCTTTAACCCACTGAGCCACCCAGGCGCCCAACCCATCATTTTCTTGACACTTCCTGCCGTTACAAAATATTCCAGGGTCATCCTGCCTGTTCTCAGCACTAACCCTGGAATAAGCTACTTCTCTGAGGAGTTCTGGTATTAGAAAGCCTGCCTATTGCATTTTGGATGTCATTTCTTGTCCCTATGAAAGGATCATTTTACTATCCAAACACCATGATATTGGGTAGATAGATAGATAGATAGATAGATAGATAGATAGATAGATAGATGTCTCAATGGGTGGATAATTTTTTGGTAAACTCTAAAATAAAAATCTGGCAATGGGATAATAAAAATTTAATGGTTATCTGGTCTAACTCTTAACTGATACAAGAATCTGACCCACAGATATAATGAACCTCTAATATAATGGACTTAATATCACTAAATCTTGGGATACCAAGGTGGCTCAGTTGGTCTGGCTTCAGCTCAGGTCATGATTCCAGGTACTGGGATTGAGTCCCACTTTGGGCTCCCTGCTCAGTGGGGAGCCTCCTTCTCCTTCTGTCTGTCACTCCCCCTGCTTGTTCTATCTCCCTCTGACAAATAAATAAAATCTTAAAAAAAATGTATCACCAATTCTTTCAGGAAATTTTCATTTGTATTTTGGTTCTTATGATATATGTACAAAAATTTTCTATGGATATCTCCACTTATACATTCAATTTTCCTTACCTTCCTCAGGCTATTAAGATATCTTAAACAGCTTAGTGAGTACAAAAATCTCTCTCTCTCTCTCTCTATATATATATATATATTTTTTTTTTAGAAATTTGCACAAAACATAAATCCACTTAATGTAGGATAACAATAACAAAAAAGAATGTAATTTATTATAAAGCTATGGGAATGTCTTGTGAAACCAAAGAACAGCATTACACTCATGCATCATGATATGTTGTGATCCAGAGGCTGTTAGGACCCTTTTATTTTGGTTTCTTTTTAAGTGTGTGTCCAGCTTTTCTCACTTCTACAAACATGTCTTTCACAATCTTTGAATTTATAGCTTGTGGTTTTTGCAACATGTAGAAATAATCTGACTAATAATCTCTAAATCCTAATTCCATAATTAGGGTAAAAGGATCTGATTGGTTGAACCCAGATCAGGTGTCTACCCTTGACCCAATCAACCATGGTCATGGACTATAAGCATGGCTGGCATAGGGTTCATTTCTGTGGATTGTAGAAAGCTTTTCAAGACAAATCAGGAGTCCTTGTGAATTGGGCAGAGAATTAAAAAAAAAAAGAGGTATACTATATTCATTCATATGTCATGTTCAGTATGGAATCTTCCCCAAAATGTAAATGAAAGGAAGTATGCCAGGGTGAGGATTTTCACTGGAAAGAGAAGACCTAAATACATTCAAAATATAGAAAATTGATTTTCCTTAACAAGGGTAAAGGAGTATAAAAGAGCCATGTAAATACGCTATTAGAACCCCTTTCAGAATAAGTATGTGGATTAACAATGGGAGGTAAAATTAGAAACCCAGTCAATTTTACTTTGCTTTTTCCCTACTTACTACTGGTGAGAAAATGAATTTTGTAAGCTTTACCGTGCTAAATGTATTATTATTATAGCTGTTAGGAACCAGGCATGTGGGCATAACTGACATTTTACTTACTAGTGAATTCTTTATATCCCTTGGAGGGATCAGCATCAGGGATGTCAGCAGTTGGAGAGTTTATGGGGGATTGACCTTGTACATGGTGAAGGCAGATGGTCCCAAGAAGTAGGATCACCATTCACACTACTGGAGAATTAGGTGGCAGCAGGAAGTAATAAAAGTATTCATTTTTAAATGGATAGCCCTTTATATAGAACCCTTTCATGCATATTATTTTAGGGGATTTTCACTCAAAAAACCCAGCTGGTGAAATCTGAGAGCAATGGCTGTATCAACTCCATTTTATAGATGTGAAAACTGAAGCCTGGAGAAGTTGTTGCAAGAACACAGAGCAGGTAGTTGAGTTGTGATTCAAATGTGGATGTCCTAACTCTACTGCGCTTTGTTCAGTCCCCACAATATTTAAAAGGAACAAGCAAGAGTTTAGATCCTGACTTGTGTTTGATTGCACCAAGCCTGGTGCTGAGGTGGGGGCTGACAGGCAATTATGCAACCCATGGATGAACAAATAGGAGCATGTTGGAATTTTATTCTAGTTGCCTAAGCAAAAGGAAAACTCCCAGATTCTCTCAGTGGGTAAAGACTTGGCCCTGCATCTGTGGGTTAAAAAAATAGTTCGTCGGCCTTATAAGATCACATATTTTTTATTTGAACACAATAGTTATTTAATTTTTTTTTTTACTAGAAAGAAATCACAGTTGACATTGGTACATAATTCAGAATGGGAATGTAGAAAGAACTTGAAATTATTGAATACATTTCAAAAAGGAGCCTTTTCTAATGAGAGGAGTACTTACTGAACCCTGCATGAATGAGGACAAGGTCATAAAGATGCCCACAAAATGGTGCCACTTGCTGAATTTGTACTCTGGCTGTGTGCTGGCATTTCCCTCTTGCTCAAATGCTTGGTTTCCCAGGCAAGGAAAGGCATCTTCTTCTTTGGACGCCCTTGGCACTCTCTCTTTTGTACAGGTTGTGTTTGTAGCAGGCACTTAGCAACATGTTTTCTACCCTGTTTTTCAACTACTGCTATGTGCTTCCCACACTGATTTTGACTTTCATCTTTGAAGCCTACCCATTCTATTTGCTGGATTTTAAATGCTGGCATGGCTGGATGACAATCCCCAGAAAGATGTGCACTACATTTCAAGCTTTTATGCTACAGCTTTGACGTGCATTGGATGCCAGACATAGACCAGTGCGACTTCCCACTCAAAGTCCTTCAATGTTTCAAGTGGAAGGAAGCTGGAAAATGGTACCTGGGGAATTGTACTTTATGATTAAAATCCCTGCACCAATTTTCTTCATATCAAAAGAGGAAGGGAGGAAAAAGACAGGTGCAGTCTTAAACAAACACACTTTTATTTAAAAAAAAAAATCCAAAGAAAAGTTATGGTAGATGTCAAGACATGTAAAATCCCCAGTATCTGCCAGTAGTCTGTGAGACCACACTGTTCAAAATTGGCGAGACCCCTCAAATACATTTAAAGTAAAGAGGTCATGTCTCAATCAAATGCAACTTACTTCTTGCTAGTTTAAGTGTAAGTGTTGAATTTGCTTTGTTGCATTTTCTGATACTGTTAAGTGAGGCAGGAGACCTCTAGCAGTTCAGCAGCGGGGAGGGGAGAAAAGTCTTTTTCAATGTAATGGCCGTATTTTAGTTAACATGTTGTCAGTCTTTAATGACTAGTGGTGTAACAGCTGGTTTTGATGTAATTTCTTTTGAGACCACTAGATTACAAGCAGTTTATTGCATTCTTCCTCTCAGACTGCTCCCTGGATACAACCTAAAGTCAAAAGGTTAAAGGTCTAAAGCCATAATCTAAAGGATTTGTCATCATTTAACAGGTCACTTGTTGCTATGCACTATGCAAACTAAAAAATTTTTAGTGAGCTAGCCATTCTGTGGTATATATATAGATATGAAAAAATTTTTTTTCTATTTCAGAAAGAAGAAATTGAGACTATCCATTGGAGACAAATTCTGAGAGATCAAATAGTACACTTAAAGTGTGTATATATGTGAAAGTTATCATAAGGGTGAAATAATATGTGAAAAAATTAATTTAACTTTTACTGAAAGGACCTGAAATTGAGAAATTAACTTATACAGAAACATGTTAAGATGATATCGGATCTTTGAAAGAGCTGTAGGTAACATATCCAAAACTAAAAGTGAGGCAGACAAAAGAATGGGGTCAGACAACTCAGGGAGGTGCTAAAGGTCATGTAGCCCTATTGTTGCTTCATTGCAGATTTGTAGCTTTTCAATCTGTCAGAGTCTGACAGTTCAGCTATGCTGCACCAGCCAAGGGCCTTCTTTGTTTAAGGAAGGAGCTATTCTTTGAAGAATAGGCTTGGTAAAACAGGAAAACAGAAAATCCAGAAAAGGATATATAAAACAGAAGCTTTTTTCCTTCCAGATATCAATCGTGGGTTTGAGCAAGTTTTGCAGAACATGCATACCTATGTGGGTTTCTAAAAGAAGTAGAGCTGATTTCCATTCCGTTTGACTTCATGATGGTTGGAACTTTTAAGAATCCATGTTTTACATTCTCACAAAATGCTGTAAATAGAATTTTGGAAATGTTCCTAGGTAGTTTGGAGTCTTTTGAACTCATGGCTCATCCATAGCATCACTGATCTGGACTCTGTTTCAAGATGGTGATACATTATATCATTCAGTCAAACCCATTTCCTGTGTATCTGTTGCCCTCTAGGGACTCCAACATGAAAAGAAACATCCAGTGTAGCCATTTGGCAGGAATTATTATGCCCTTGGCTTTTCTTCCCTTCATCCATTCAAATTTAATCTCAATTTTTACTCTTGTAAACTTGTATTTAACATTTCTGTGATCTGAGTAAAATTTGTTTAAAAAATCAACATGAATTACTTGAATTCTAGACACATGGCAAGTATTACCATTCAGTAATCCTGATTATTTTCTAATTGGTTCTGTAAGTGTGATGGAAATAGAAAAATGGTAGAACTTTTGAATCAGTCTATCTACTTTGAAATTTGGGAATCTTCATTTTCATGGTAGGCAGCAATCTACTTCTAATAGTCCCATATAAAGATAGTATGGTAACACATCTTTTGCCTGAGAAATAATTATGGAATAAAAAAAGAATTCACTATAGTAGTAGTAACATAAGATTTCTTTTGTTTTAAAAAAAGATTTTATTTATTTATTTGACACAGAGAGAGAGATTACAAGTAGGCAGAGAGGCAGGCAGAGAGACAGGGAGAGGAGGAAGCAGGCTCCCCGCTGAGCAGAGAGCCCGATGCGGGCCTCGATCCCAGGACACTGAGATCATGACCTGAGCCGAAATCAGAGGCTTTAACCCACTGAGCCACCCAGGCGCCCATAACATAAATTTCTGAATGTAAAAAAGTTAGTTTTCTATTATATTTAGAAATTCAGATAAACTTGTATATCTAAAATGTTTAGTTGAAAGTCACACTCATGCTAAACCCATAGTTTCTTTCACAGGAAAGGGAATAGCCCATATTAATCAGACATGTTTTAGACGTTTTTTAGTTCTAGACTATGTCTTTCTCGGCCACAGCTGACTACACAGGTGCCTGACCCAAATGTAATAATCAATAGGCCAAACAGATACCTATGAGGTAGACTGGGATGGATAAGTATTCTGAAATAGAAAATACCTAGAATGATCTGATGCTCACTTTTAGAGGTATTTGGGAAATATCGAGAGTATCACACAGTTGGCAGCTAATCATAATGATTATGATGTCAAAGTGTACAGTCTAGAGTGATAATGAAGGAGAAGGTAGGAGGTGGAGAAAAGATTCAGTGTAAATCCAGATAGTAAGAAGGGGAGAGGAGAACACAGAAAAATAACCAAAGACTGAGACAGAACCATGTTATTTAATGGTCGGCACTAAGGTAGAATTCCACAGAATCTGGCTGCCATGATCCCTAGAGCTGATACAAACCTGGAATGACCTTGTTAGTCCAGCCTCCTTGAGAGCAGGTTGTGTGTCATTCCTTTCATTATTTGTGGTAACTTAATTGTACCTAAAAGAGCCAGACTCCATTCCATATAACAAAATCCCTGTGGTCAAGGTATCAAAGAATTTTCTGATTAATCAAGCAAAGGAAAGCTTTCTCTAGTACATTGTTCATGCAAAATTTGTTGTCTGGAGGTTTAGACTGAAATTGTCTTTAGTGTTTGTGAGCCTAGTTGGTTGGTGGGGATTGCTCTGGTATAAGAGCAGGTATTACTCTTTGTTATCACCTACTTTTCCAATTTTCATTTCCATTCTCCAAGAAAGATATGAAGAAAACTCCCCTATACCCTCAGCACAGGTTCTTTAAGTTCATAGAGACTGTTTACTCAGGGGGTATTGAGGAAACTTGGTTGTCAAGAGGTTAAGAAAAATGAGTGTTATATGTGAAATCATTTTTTTTAATCATTTTTTTAAATAAAAGAAATCACCCAAATAGGGAGAATTATTACTCTGTTTCTGGATTATTACCTGGATCTCCACTATCTGGGCGTGAGACCCTAAACTCTTCACTTCATCTCTTGGAACTATAGTTGTTCTACCTCTACTAATTTTTTTATTTCTTGGTTTCTTAGTTTCTAAGAAAGGTTCCTTAATTCTCCTGTTGCTATTAAAAATTTGTCAGTGTCTCCTTGTTCTGTTGAGTTTTGCTTTATATGTTTTGATGCCATGTTGTTAAGCACATGCAAATTTGTTATTAAATTGCATGAGCTTAAATCTTATGAGCAAACTTGTTTATCATTATATGATAACCCTATTTTAAATACTGCTTTTTACCTAAGGTTTATTTTATCTAATATGTATATTGTGACACCAGCTTTCTTAGCCTAGTATTTTCTCTGGAGTATACTCTTTTCCAACCCTTTTTCTATCCTTCATTTTCAAACTTCCTGTGCCATCGTGAATGTAAGGTAGGATAGCACTGGGGTTAAGAACATGGCCTCCAGAACACAGTTACTTATAGCTGTGTATCTTGGGCTAGTTACACAACCTCTCTGTGCTTCATGTTCTTTATCTGCAAAATAGGAACGCTTCATAGGTTTATTGTGAGTATTCAATATGTTAGTATAGAAAATCACGTAGAACTTTGTCCTCGTAAGTAGTCAACAAGTGCTAGTTATTTTATTCTTACCCTAATGATGGTAAATGGGTAAACACAAATTTGGGTGACAGACCACTTGAATTTGAGTCCCTTTCCACCTCTTCCTAATATCAATTCCCCTCAAGGGTTGGGTTATGATGATAAATGAAGTATTAAATGCAAAGAGCTTAAAGATTGCCTAGTGTGGTGTATAAAAAAAAGTTACCTATTAAGCTTTAGGATGGCTCATGCTAACTACTTATGATTAGATTCTTTTTTCCTTTTTTAGATTTTATTTATTTACTTGAGAGAAAAAGAGAGCAAGAGTAGGGGTGGGGAGGGAAAAAGAGTAAGAGGGAGAAGCAGACTCTCCAGCTAAGCAGGAAACCCGATGTGGGGACTTGACCCCAGTACCCTGGAATCACGATCTGAACTGAAAGCAGAAGCTTAACCAACTGAGCCACCCAGGTGCCCCTAGATTCTTTTTTCATCTATTCTGAGAATATCTGATTTATACTCATTTATGTTATAGCTATAAACATATTTTCTTTTTACCGTACTCTTTCAAAATTTGTTTTCCCCTTTTCTGCTGTTCTTCCGCTCTACATTCTCTTTTCTCTTCTAGCAGGTTGGATGTTTGCATGATTCTGATTCTTTTTTTTTTTATTAGATAGCTGTAACATAATTTATAAGTGTGCTAGATTTAACAAAGTCTATAATTAATATTTTTCCATTTTTGCTAATAGGACCTTTGCACGGTTTAACTCTGATTACTCATTTTTCCTAGCTTCCATGTTGTTATTGTCCATTGTTATCCCTGAATCTATAAAATATACATTATATTATTTTATAGACAATGCCTTTTCAGACTTGTATTCATGTTTCCCTATATTTTGGTCATACTGCTTCCTTTTGGTTTTGATTTCCCACTTAAAAATAGTTTATAGTATTTAGAATCTAAGAATAGTAAATTCTGTCAGTTTTTTAAAATAGGAAATACCCAATTTGCTCTCTTGAGTGACAGTTTTAGATTAGCAACTATTTTCTCTTGCTCTTAAAAGATACTATTCCATTGTTTTCTAGCACATATCATAACTGATAAATCCACTCTCAGTCTAAATGTCATTCAAATGTGCATAATCTTTTTTACTGTAAGTGCTTTTAAAAATTCCCCTTTCTCTTTGATGTTTTAAGTGCGTATGTATGTATGTGTATGTATTTGTGTGTGTATGTATTTTATTATGTATGGGGCTAATTGCACTTCCTTATTCCAAGTATTTATGGTTTTCATATATTTTTGAAATCCTTATCCATACTCTTTAATATTCCCTTTCTTTTGTTTTCTTTATTCTCTCCTTCTAGAATTTCTATGAGATGTATGTTGGGTTTCTTCTGTCCATGCTCCATGCCTCTTAATCTCTTTTCAATCTTATTTGCTTTGTGCTATATTTTGAGTAATTTCCTCAGATATGTGTACTTTGGTTCACATATTCTCCCTTTACTTATCAGCTTTCAACCCATCAATTGAGTTTTTAACGTAAGTGACTATTTTTCATTTCTGGAAGTTTACTTTGAGTCTTTTCCAGTTTCAACTGTACTTTTTTCATAGTGCATTCTTTTATTATAGTTTCTATTTTTAAAAATGTACTGTTTTAGACGTACTTGTTTTGTGGTATCTTTCATATTATTTTATTATCTCAAGATCTTGAAGGGCACTCTTCCTATTTTAAGTCTGCCCACTTTCTTTCATGGTAAATCATATGCTATATGATTTTTAGTTTTTGATTGTGCACTTATCTTCATCTGGGTTTTTTTTTTCAATTTTATTTATTTGAGAGAGAAAGAGAAGGCATGACTGGGGGAGAGGAGTAGCAGGGACAGGCAGAAGGAGAGGGAGAAGCAGGCCCCCCACTGAGCAGGGAGCCTGACGTGGGGCTCGATTCCAGGATAGTGAGAACATGACCTGAGTTGAAGGCAGACATTTAACTGACTGAACCAGTCAAGCACCCCCAACTGTTGTTGTTTTTTAAGGGCAAGTTTCTGTGCTCTTGATCTTCGAAGTGTCCAAAATCAGTATATTTGTGTTAGCTTCTCCTAAGTACTCCAGAGTTTTCATTTGTCTTAAACTAGATCTTACCCTAATCTTTTCATGGGATTTCACAATAATTCAAGAAGCATAATTCATATTGTAAACCCATGTATGTGTGGAAAAATTAGAGAGACTATTCTTTTTTTTTAAATAAAGATTTATTTATTTATTTGAGAGAGAGAGAGAGTACAAGCAGGGGGAGGGGAAGAGGGAAAGGGAGAGAAACTCACAAGCAGACTCCGTGCTGAGCTCAGAGCCTGATGTGGGGCTTGATCTCATGGCCCTGAGATCATGACCTGAGCTGAAACCAAGAGTTGGATGTGTAATTGACCGTACCACCCAGGCACCCTGAGATACTATTTCTTATGGCACTTTTTTCTTTGTTTCAGTTTCCTAGGTCAATAGGTAGAGTATTATAACTTCTTTTCCCTAGAATGGAGTTGTTTCAGGGTACCAATCTTATGCGTCACAGTCAGTTTCAGCACCATATTTCCAATGAGTCCAAGGGTATAGGTCTTATAACTGTCTAAGTATTAAAGCCAGAGTACATAACAATGAATTTATAATGAATAACTCCCTGGTCTAGCGTGGTGCTGACTAACAAATACCTGTCTGTCTTTAAGTTTCTTCTTCATTCATTCCCGGTGTCTGAGAACTTATCTTCTTTCTTTAGAGCAAAGTCCTATATCCAGCAATTGTGTGTTTATAGCTGGATGAGACAGTAGTTTTCTTTGGCTCAGTATGTCCAGGAAAACTGTAAAATGGAAGAATTCACCAATATTAGGATTGGTAAATTGGTTTCATGTTGTGTGCTATACCTGATAATTGGTAGTGGTCATCTAGAGCATTGCACTACCAATGATGTGAAACCAAGTTAGGGAACAGTGGCATATGTTCTGGTCAATTTGTCTTATCTGCAAAAGGGTATGAGGTTGTGAGTGTTAACAAGCATGTCTTGCATTTACTCACAAGGGTCAAACAATTTCTTTGATTGCATGTAAATTCCATGATGTTTTAGTGTATAAGCGTATGTCTTTTAATTCTTTGATTCATTTTAAAAAATCAATTAAAAATGAGAACTCTCTATGTGATTTTACTATATAGTGTCTCTATCTTTACAAATATTAGTGTGCTCAGATCTTTTTCTAAACACAACCTACCAACACATAAAGACATCTCAAGAAACAAAAAACATTAAGATATGAACATCCATAAACAAAAGTCAAGTAATTCAAGCATACGATCTGTCTTTTGTTCAAGGAAGAATGCAATTCCCTCAAGCACATCTCACAAGTGAACCACCAAGAAGCTTGGACCTTTGTGGCTTCTTTTGTCATTTTTAAATATGTCAGCCTTCTTTGCCCTACTAAATCCCCCCCCCCTTTATTCATCAGACTGTCATGGTTTCCTCCAGCACATTTTACACAGATGTATTACTCAGACCACTGGTGCAAATGAATCAGAATCAACTTCCTCTTTCTGAATAATTCTGTACAGAAGTACCAGGAAGATGGGTGTGGCACAAAGTACCCCATTACAGTCTGCTATCCTGCATTTCAAAAGGTGTAATAGAACAGCTTTTTTTCTTCCCTTGAGTTAAGATTTATTACCTGTATACTATCATCATTCATCATATAATAAGTATCCATTGGAGACCTAGAAAAATAGTTGGTTTGGCAAATCTCTTCATTTGAAGACTAGTACTTGAAAGCATTTTTTTATGGCTTGATAGGAAAAGAGGAAATAGATGAATACTGAAGTGGGAAGAGAGTTGGGAAATCTTTCTAATGTTGTTTTCCAGGTTAGTGTGAATCAAAGCATTTTATATTGGGAACTTATATTTCTCTTTTGTTGAGTAGTGTACTAGCTACCTTTTGGTTTCCTCAGACTCAGATAGGACTAGTGGTGTACTGACATGTTAACAACATCTATTTGTTGCATTCATCTATTGTTGAGGTATTTCCCCCATGCTCAGCTTCAAGATAGCAATATGATGTCACTAAACATGAAGTTTGGAAGAGATGCATAAAGCCCATTCTCCTGAGCTTGTAAGAGCTGGCTTCAGCACACCAGTGGATAGAATACAGACTTAAAGAAGAAAGGGATTTTGTGTAACCTCTTATATAATAAATTTGCTACATGGTCCTTACTAAAAGTGGGATATTTAAAACCTTAAAGTCTCTCTACCAAACAAAGTATCAATTTCTAGCAAGTTATAGTCACAGAAACAGAGACTGTTATATGGAAGAAATTAAATGTATGGATATATCCAAATCCTATTGTTAGGCTTTAGTTCTTTTTATGTTATATCAAATCTTTACTTAAAACATCAAACAAGTAACAAAAGAAAGGATATCACCTTTTCCTACTTTTCCTATTTCCATCCTTACCCACAGCAGTGCCTAAAAGTCACAGATAATCCACAATTTGAAAAGTAAACATTTATAGGATTGATAGTAAAGCAAATCTGTAAAAAGACTTGAAATAATTTTTAAAAATAATTTATTTCATTGGGGAAATGAGTATATTTGATTCCATTTGTGGATAATACAATTCGTTCCAAGATTTCAAATAATATTATAGGTTAATTCATTCATTTGACAGTATTCTTTGAGGGCCTACTCTGTGCTAGGTGCTATTCAAGATACTAGGACACAGAAGAGAACAAAACAGAGGAAAGAAAATCTTTACCCTCATGTGGCTTACCATTAAGGGGAGGGAACAATACAAAATATCAGTAAGCAAAAACTATAGTATGAAAAATAGGGATCATTGCTAAGGAGATAAAGTAAGGAAGGGAAATGCTATTAATTTAAGATTAAAATTGAAAATGGGTAGATAGAGAAATTGCTGCCACTGTAAGGAGAAATTGCCCAAGGTCTTGACCTTTACCTTGTCTTAATCTGTGAGGAACTCTACTGACAAACCCATGTACCCAAAGTTCTGAAAAGCAGCAGATTTCTAAAGCCCTTGAACAGGCATTTCGTTTATCTGAAACTATAGAAGAAAGAAAACACATCTAATGATGCATTTAAGAGATAGAGCCTGTGAGGGGACATACTATAATGAGACGGGAGAGAAGTATTCTTTGTCTTCGCTGAGAAAGGCCCAGGGAGGAGAAGGTCAGCAGTGACATAGGGGAGAAAAAGCCTATATTTCCCCCTTGGTTTCTAATTTTTTGCTAATTTAAAAAATAAAAAGGCTAAACATGGAAGATTTTGTGTCAGGATTCAGAGATAATGAATACAAAATCACTCTTAAAAGTTAAGACATATTGTTACTAACTGTGAAGGGCATCCTCCGTTTATAAAAAAATTTCAGAGATTTCCAGTATAACTACTATAGAGAGTCTAACCAGCAGAGGAAGGGCATGAATGCACATACAATAAAGAAATGGGTGGAAACACCAACAATATTTTGGTGAAATATAATTATTCTAACTTCTTTAAACCTACTGCTAAACTTAAAAGATCATTGAAGATTAAGTTATTAAGTTTATAGATTTTACTTTGAATTCCAATGACACAGTATGCCCCGAATAGACATATAACATAAACATGTATTTCAATGACTGAGTCCTGTCTTTTAGTTTTGAATGCAAGAGCTTTGGTATTACCTCTGCAGGCTGGTAAATGCTAAGATGGGGGTGGGGTGGAGCATGTCTAGATTCAGGATAGGGCAAAGGGGATGGATTTGATCTTGGTAATTCAGGGCCTGGGAATTCAAGTCGACTTCAGAGTGTACACTTGGGCAAATTTTATTTAAATAAATGAAAAATTGGCACATGAACGACTTAGAAAGGGTTTAAGCTTGCCTCATATGCAGTCTATGGAGAGGAAGAATCCAATTTGATAACCACATTCAAGAGAGAAAATTTTACCAAAAAATCACAAAGGGCCTTTTGCTCTCTAAAAAGAGTTCTTTTGGCAAAGTGCCTGCTTTCACATAAGACTCCTGCTTAGGTGTTTTCTCTATACAATTTGTATTTTCTTCTTTTTTCCCCCCATTTCACAAGTTTAACTGAAAAGCGCTTCTACAGCATTATTTATACTTTATCTTATTCTCATTATGGAAGTTCCTAAAATAAAATATACAAATGCTTCTTGGTTTTGCATTTTTTTTTAATACTGCAAAATGCTGAATACTGTGGAGGTAGTAATAGATGAAAAATTCCGTGAGAGGAGAAACATTGCAGATACTTAGGAATTTTGGAAGATACACTGGTGATATTTGTGAATTGTTAATTTTGGGTTTTTTTATGGTACAATATGTCAACTGCTATTAAATTATATGCTCCTTTCTATAAATTGTTTTAAAGAAGAGAAAAACTGAGATAATCCCTAAGATCACACATATCTAACCAAAAACTTGCTGGAATTTTCCTGGTTATGCTTATCTCAGAATTCTCAATAAAATAACTAAAGAAATCAATAGCTCCCTAATTGGTGGAAACTCTTGGTGTGGCTGTATAAAGTTCATTACTGTTCAGACATTTAATAAGCAAATGTCCTCTCAGCAACTCCAAATGGCTTCAGTTCCTATTGAACACAATTCTCTTTTCAAACCATTGATGTGAAATGATTCTATTGACACTAGCTATTGAAGAAAACCTTTAGTTGGAGGGAACTATGTCCAACATTTATCTCTATTGGTGGAATTTTTTCATTTTATTTATTCTTCTTTTATTTTTTTTTTATGTGAGAAGGATAAAACAAAGTCAGATCAAAAACGTCTATAGAACAAAGCGACAGGGTTCACACCAATGTATGGGATGGGAAGATTTTGCTCTCGTTTGCTCTGAAAAGCCCTGATGCATTTTCCCATACACAGGCTAATAGTGGACGCCTCTGCCACTTTTGCACAATGCCTAAGAAATGTGTTTCTCACTTCACTTGCAGTTTCCATGCTGTTTTGGACATATCTGTTGAACTTCATTTTCTTAGTTCCTTTCCTTTTTTTTTTTTTTTTAATAGAAGGTAAATTTAGAAATAAGCATGAGTACAGTCATTTATTAGATTTGGAGATGGAGGAGTACCTTTCATTCTTCCAGGTGAGTATTTGAAAAAGGGTCTGCACCTGAATTGCTTGGACTGACTGTTTTTATTCCAAGTTAAGTTGTGATACCAGTTGAGTAAAGACAGTCAGCAAAGTCCTTTTGAGCATGGCAGGGTTTCTCTTTCTTTTGGCGTTTGAAGTCAATGCTTACTGCATATCTACCATCCACTGGTCCTTTAATGTGTCCAGCCTGTCTGGTGAGAATAGCCCCAGGATGATGCCCTAGACCAGGCCATGGGCAGCACTTCTTTGTCACTCTCACAAGGATGAGACATGATTCCACAGGATTAGCCAACAATTATATGCTCTGAACTGACCAATTCAGTCAATTTACTGTGCAAAGTAAATTGATCCTTCAGAACAAAGGGTTCTGTCAGCAGGGAGCTACCTGAGAAAGCAGCATGCCTATGTAAACAGTTCTGTCCTTGTCCCAGTGTGGAGTGGCCCTGCACCATATGGTGCCACTATGAACTTATTAGCTGACGGATTAACTGATCTCCGCATTTGGGATCCCCAGTTTCCAGCTGTGAGAATGATTGATGGGCTAACTACTGCTCCAGTCTTGGAAGTTATTTCCTCCATTTAACAGAGTCAAGAAGACAGAAAATTGCCCCCTTTGTAAATGCTAATCTCACCACTCCTTCGAACACCCAACATAGCAATTTATTCAAGGCAAAGTCTTAAAATTGGTATAGTGCACATCAAATGCATACTAATTAGCAATTTCTTTTGAAGGCTCCATCACTTATTAAGGGTCTCCTTTTCCATATGTTCATCATGCCCCACTTCACCCTTTAATTACAAAACAGCACTTTCAACTAATTGTGAGAAGGTATATTGTGCCCGGAATCTGTATTAAACACTATACCTTCTGAGGCCTAATTTAGGGTCACATCGAAGGCAGACAGATAAGCAGGCAAAAAAGCTCACAACTGTCGTCTGGAATTTTAGGCATATTTGGGTGTTGTTCAGAAGGAGCATTTTATCTAAGATGGCAGCTATGACATGCATCCATGGGCATTACAACAAGCACTGGGTGGAAAGAATGGGATTAATCTTAGGTTAATAATTGGGATCTTTTCTAGTTTGAAAGGAACTCACATAAGCCCAACAGATACATGATAATATTATTTGCAACTTAGCGATTTCTTCATCTACAAAGGGGCCACATAATTTTATAAAGCTGGTAATTTGTTATTGGATTAAATGTCTAGTCATTAAAGTATATATACCATAATTGCACCATGGAAAGAGAAATTTTGCAAAATACATCCAAATGATACTTTAAGTCTCATCTCTTGTGAAATGTTGGTGTTTTCCTTTATTAAAAGTCAGAGACTTTAAGCTAGCCAGGTAACTCTATCCTTGATCCCAATGATAAGACTATCACTTAGGGTCTGTTATTGTCAGTCTTGTATTATTGAATGATAAAGAGCTGGTCACCTCCTTCCTCTGGCCCTTTATTTCTACAGAATATTCTAGACAATTTAGTAGACATCTCCTCCTCAGAGAAAGAATTGGTAGGAGTTTGGGGTTCAGGTATACTTAGTATGCAAAATGGGGACTGAACCAAAGAAACTTTTGGATTAGGGGTGGGGAAACGGTGGGTAACTGATCCACATTTTTAAAGAGAAGTTCATTTTTAGAAATGAGGACTTTTAGAGATTGTCTCCATGGAAGCAAATCCCACAAAACTCTAGTGAACCTGACATCATCAGATAACAGTAGAACACTATAAATACTCCAAGGAGCCAATCAGATACATCTATTTTTAAGACTGCTTTGAGGCAGTTTTCAAAACCATCCCTAAATTTGCAGCTGGTGAAAGTACGGGATGTGAAGAATGTGAATGGCAAAATAGGTGTATAGACTCTGTTTTTGTTCCTGGAAAATAATTGTGAGGACCCTCCAGCAGCCTCTTTGTTGTTTGCTGTCTTTGGGCAGATGTCCTTGTTCAAATCAAAATTGTCACCCTTTATGATGTATAACCATCCCTTTAGTTTCTGGGCTCTCAGATGCAGAATCACCTTGCTTCAGGTTGTGCTTAGGTGGATTCCAACTAAGGTCTATCCAGGGTTTTGATCCTCGGTGTTTTGTTTTGTTTTGTTTTAACTGTGTGACCTCAGGTAGATTTTGACCTGAGTCTCAGCTTCCTCATCTGGGACTCCTGAGGGGAATCATACCTCATCTCAAAGGTTTGAGTTAAGTACAATGTGCTGACATGAGAGCACACTGGTGTGATCTGTAACAGAAGTGGAGGCTAAAATGTTCCTTTTCTTTTCCTTCCTTTCATTCAACTCATCACTTTGGCAACATGATTTCATCAATTCTTGGTACCACCCTCATCATTTAGGTGGGGAAAGAGCTTGGATATTTCTCTTCCATAAAGCTAAGAGCTTAAAGAAACTCATTAAAATGGAAGGAAAATGAAAAATACCGTAATACCTTCTTTCAAGCAATACAAAATATACTAAATATTAATGTAGTGTATGGTCAATCATTTATTTTAAAATGGCTTTCTGAAATTTGGTTGCTCTTTTAATAAACAGTTGAATTTCCATATTGAAATTATGATATGTGCAAAGAGAACAATTCATGCGAATACTGGAGTTAGAGAGATGATCACCATATTTATGAAAAAGTGGTGTCGAAAGGAGCTTGAAGAAGTCATCTGTGTAAACCTGGCAAATAATTGTCAGATAAGAATGATCTCAACTGTTTTTTTGTTTTTGTGGGGTTTTTTTTTTTTGTCTTTTGTGGGTCTAACAATCTTAGCATGTTTATGTTGAAGTGGGGTTATATAGATAGCCCAGTAGACTTCCCCAAATATCTTCTAATACACTAGACAGTTGCTTTACTTTAGCTTTGAGGATCTGACCAAAATAAAGGATTTTATTATAGAAACCTTTACAATATTTAAAAAATTAGATTGGATATACTTTGTTGGGGTATTAAGATGGTAAATTACAATATGTACTTTGAAATAAAATACACAAATCTTATTTCTGAGTATCCATGCTGATTAAGAGGTTATGTGAAAATAGTGTGTGGCAGATAAATGATTTGTATTTGTTTAGAAAATAGTCTACTACTTCTCTAACAGATTTATCTTTTTCTCCCAGCCTTCTTCCCTTTTTGGGCAATTCTCTTAGACAAATGTCAGTAAGCCTAATTTCCACCTCTCTATCAAATTAGTCAAGAATGATCACATGTTTAATAATTATAAATTGCTACCAGAGTTCCAAAAGTTGCTCTTTGTATTTGCTGTTTATTTTTGCCCCCTACAATAAACTGTGAGTGATACAGCATGCACCCCCCAACCCAGCCCCACACACCAAGTGATATTGGGGAAATTTAATCCCTTGAAACATGTCACTCCCAACATCTACCCTGACCAGTATTTGACTTGCTAATGACTTGAGGGTAAGGACCCTATTTTATACATCTGTGTATGTGTATTTTGTCTTTGAAAAATAGTAAATATTCAGTAAATGTGGGTTGAACACAGGAGATAGTCGTGCTCTATGAAAAGCGTGGCTATTTGTACTGTCAAATAGGATCCAGGGTACCCAAGAGCATGTATAATATTGACCAGCCCATACATTATTAGTCTGGGCTATACATTCTAAGTTTTTAAATTATAACTTTTAGAGAGTGGAGACAACGACTCACACCTCTTTTTACCATCTCAAATATCTACCCCACAAATTTTGAGTTTCAGAGCATCACTGATTCTATATGGACTTCTTCATAAAGTTTTTATCTGATCCTCAGTCACTCCACTTATGTGTGTAAATATGGGTATGTAGGGGACAGGAATAGGGTGGGTAGATAGGTAATTAGGTGAGAAACCCTTCCCTCCAAAGATTGATTGAGGTTGAAAATTTTGTTGATGAGTGTACGTCAATTCATTTGATATTTTAGAATGCAAGGGAAGCTCTGAGATTAACTTAGTTTTATGTCTTATGAGTTCACAAAAGCTACACTTCACGTTTCCTAAAGGCTACATTTGGAACCAGCATTAACTCCTTAATTTGCATAATTTTTTCAAGTTTTCGCACATCTTAATTTAACAGTTCAAAGGCTGCCACTGCATGTTGTTTGCCTCACAACACAAGTAATGTCCTCAAGTTTAAACTGTTATATTTTAAATGATATATGTATTCACAGTATAGAATGTGAGGACCTAAGTCAACATCAGAGATTATCCAATTTTAAAAAAACGTTACAAGTTTACATGTGGAAGTTTTCTTGAAAGATGAGAATCAGTTTCAGTATTACTTTCTATTTCCTATAATAAACACATCACTCAGACCTAGGGAAAGGAAAGCAGACAATGGCCATAAGTGAACTAAGTGTTTACCTTGTGTATGTCATAACGTGAATAATATACAAATACACAACCAACAGTTGGCCAAAAAACTACAGTTCTTTCTCAACCACAAATATGGAAATGCTTTACTAAGCAAAGTGAATAGTACTGTGATATTGGCACTTGGCATTATTTTCATAAGAAACAATAAATGGTCTTTAAGAATCAACAAATCAAAAGTGTGCCTCAATTTGTCAATAAGCATATTAACAGCAAAAAAGATTACATAAGGAATGAAACATACACAAGAGTCCAGCATTTTAAATTTAGTGCAAAATTTTAAATTTACAGTGAAAATTTCAGAAAAGGAAGGCAAAATAGCCTAAGGAAATGATTAGTACTATTAGAAATAAACTAGAAACTATTCTGATGCTCAGGAGTGGATGAAAACCAGCATTTCTAACTAGACATTTTACAGGTAGTTTTGTCTTCTCTCTTGAAAGAACATTGCACTTCTTCTCCCCTTTCAAATATTTGTTATGACAGTCATCCCCATTCAAATGAATAGAGATATTTTTCATTCATTTGGCTCAAAACCAGTATTGAAACATTTTTAGACTAACTCTGTGCACATTTCTTTTAGACTAGAGATTGAGGAAAGAAGCATGAAAATTGTATACTTTTATTTTTTATTCAGAACTGTCTTGAAAGACTTCAAATACTTTTTTTTCCTTTTACATAATGGCAGCTGGACTAACGGCCCATATGCCAAGTCAAAATCTGAAGCAATTTGAAATGACTGAGATTTTAAATCTCAGAAATGACTGTTTATAATGGAAACTCAGACATAATAGTCCATGATGGAAATTCAGCCACCATAGTCAGGTGGATGGTGGTGCTGCAATAAGGAAATGTAATTAAATTGTCTATACCAGGAAGATACTTGACTAATCATTCTTAGGGAGCCTTATGTGCTATCATTTTTTAAATTAATTCTTTTCTTAATCATGCTTAGGTATCTTATTTTCAGCTATAACTTTGTGCTGATCAAACTTGCTTCTGATTTCTCTTAATTACTAATGCTGTAAAGATGTTGCATCTTTTCCAAGCTTCCTTATAACTGACTTTCAGATCAATTTAGGCATTTCAGAAGCATTTCTAAAATACCAGATGCTCTGTCAGCTGCACAGAACAATGTGCTAATAATTATATTTCTCTTTCTTACAGCAGATCAAAGCCAGAGATGAGGTGACATACACCTAAGATATTCAAACTCTGGCTTGAAGGTCAATTGGATCTGCCGACATATGTTGCTGGTTTTGTAACATGAAAGCCGGCTAAAAAGAACAGATCAGTGAAATGCACGTACTCCGTATTCTTAATTTCAGTCCTATCCAAATGTTTACAGGATAGTTTGAAGAGATTTGCGGTTTCTTGTTATCAGTCTTATTAAAGCTTGGCAAACCTTTAGTAACAAGTCTATCAACAACCCACCAGGGATCTGATTTTAGTCTTAGAGTGCTTGAGTTTTTATGTTTGTTGAACAGTTTTTAATTGGATGCACCAAGACCTTTCCTGATCAGTTGCCCACATGGCCTCATGGAAGTGTAGCATGCAAGCTCAGCTTGAAAAGGCATTGGCAGCTGGGGAAAATATAACACTTCGTGGAAGCCGCGAAGAGGGCAGGCAGACAGGCAAGCAGCAAGATTCCTTTCAAAGTAGCTTTAGCTTGGGTGCCTTAAGCCATACTGAAAACGTAGACTTGACTAATCACTACCTTGCACTTGCGTTATGTTTCTATGGTTTAACTTAAAACATTGGAACATGGAGACAAGTGTCACTCAAAAGCTAGAGTACCTCTGCTAAATCATCACTGCGGGCCAGATTCACGTCTGTCAACTACACAGCACATTTGAAACTGCACAGTAGAAAAAAAAAGAGAGAGAAATAATATGGCAGCAGTTTCCCCTCTATAGGGAATTCTGCATCAGTGCCAGATGAATTTTGTCATGTTATTCAAATGTCAAAACCTTCATGGATTTCCCTCTGCTCTTAGAGTAAAATACGAACACCCACATTTGTGTTCCAAAGCCCTCTCCCGTACTGACCTCACCCTACACATCCCAGTTCTACATGAGAGGCAGGGTTCTGAAGCCAGAACATCTGAGTTCAAATTCCAGCCGCATCTGTTATTGGGTTCAATAACACAAATTACTTAATCACACAAATTACTTAATCTCTGTTTGCCTCTGTTTTCCCTTCTGTAAAATGGGAATTAAAATAGTGCTTTTATTACATGGTTGTTATGAAGATTAAATGAGTTCATACGTGAATGTTCCTAGAATCACACCTAGTGTCTGGGGAGAACAGCCCTGTATAAATGCTGAAGTAAGTAAAGATGTCCTGCTAAAGTACAGTGCAAGGACACTTTATGCTCGTTTCCTTCTTGGACTCTAAACTCATGATCTTCTGCCTACTTAAAATTCTTTATAAGGTCAGAAATGGAAGTAGTCAAGAACAAGAAAGCTAACTAGCATGGAAATCTCTGGGGCAGGGATTAGACTGTCGTTCTGGAATGGTCTGCTCCAAGTTCTCCCAGCCCTTTTCAGCCTCTATCCCTTTGCTTATTTGGTTCTCCTTTTCTGGTGTGTCTTTCCCTCTCCTATTTACTCAAAACCTGCTCATTGAGAGTCAGGACCAAATTCTCCCTGATACCTTTCGAGAATGCTTTGAAGGCTTACTGGTTTTGTCTGTTTGTGTGTTTGTTTATGAACTGCATCTCTTATATTTGCTATTTTGGGGTCCTTAATCATTCACTGATTAATTTTGTAAGTTAATACTTGCTTACATACTGATCTCATCTCCTCCAAATACATGAATAGCTTATCAAGGACAGGGGCAGGTATTTCTTTTATGTCTCCTGTGGAGCTGAGCCTAAAGTAAGTGTTCAGTAAATTCCATTGAATAGGATTTAATATATTCACTTAATGTCTTTCCTTTCAGTCCCCTCAGCAGGACTAGTAACAGTAACTTAAAAAAAAAAAGATTGAGAGGAATATAATACTGAAAAATTTCAGAGATAAAGATCTAAAACTATAACCACCAAAGTCAAGATAGATTTTCATGAGCTGAAATGAAAAAGATGGCCCTTTCTCCAAGTCATTTTCCAGCTTGCTTTGCGTATTTAAGATACTTTTATAAGCAAGGAAACTGGACACAAAATCCCACAATAAGTTAAGACAGAAGTAGTGCCAGAACCTCTGTCTTTTGGTGCTCCTTCCAGAGGAAATTAGACCTACCACACCATGGATTAAGTTGAGAAAAGGATCATCCAGAGTGGTTCAGTCTAGAGACTTGTTAGTCTAGGTGGAGTTAGAAATTATATAGGCAATTAAATTGTTCCCCAATTTCTGTGAGTGAGTGCTATCAGGAAACCCTATTATCATTTGGAACTAGGCATTTTAGATATATTGTTGGGCTTTTAGCCCTTGATGAAAAACAATGATTTCAATGTTGAATTTTGATGCCAGACGAGTTGTCATATTCTTAGTGTTCTTATTTCTTGGATATTCACAGTTTATGCTGATTATATTTATATTAAATTTGTCCATTTCACTTGTCATCCACTAGTCATCCTTGGTTGTCTTGTCAAATTTTTAGTGTATATTTAACCAAGAAGAACTGAATTATAGGCAGTATCATTTTGATGCCAGTAAAGCTAAGTAATAGAAACTAGCCTTTAGTTGCTTGACCTCTGATGCCATTATATGAGTTTTGAAATAAATCTGAGGCTTTTTGTAGGAATGTTCAGTGGCCCCCTCAGTTGAATTTTTGTTGACTTCTCTCAACATGTAAAAATCTCCCTTCTCTTAATTTCCTTGACTCTACCCTATCTAGGTTCTCTGCTTGTATCTTCTCTTACTTCTTTTCCAAAATTTAATTCTTAGCCCTCCATTCTATTTTCTTTTTTTTTTTTTTTTTTAAGATTTTATTTATTTATTTCACAGAGGGAGAGAGATCACAAGGAGGCAGAGAGGCAGGCAGAGAGAGAGGGGGAAGCAGGCTCCCTGCTGAGCAGGGAGCCCGATGCGGGCCTCGATCCCAGGACCCCGAGATCATGACCTGAGCCGAAAGCAGAGGCTTTAACCCACTGAGCCACCCAGGCGCCCTCCATTCTATTTTCTTTATAACTCACTATATTTCATCTCAGTCACATGAGTGGTTTTAATTACCATCCCTACATGGATGATTCTGAAATTTATACTTCTGCCTTCTAAATTACTTTAAAATTCCCACTAGTGCTCCTCCAAAGGCCTATTAGATGATCTTGGATGATCTCCCTTTACCTGAAATCTAATGTATTTTGAATTTAATCCATCATGTCCCTGAAATTGTCTCTGCTTCTTAGTTTTCTTACATTCTTCCTCCCATTTATTAGGAAAAAACTTCACAGAGTCTCCTTTCAGTCCTCTCCATTCTGAACCCGATATAGGGGTTTTGATCTTGATATCTACAAAGTCCATTCCTTCCTTCTGGCACTATCTTTTCCATTTATTCATCTGGATTGGCACTGTAGCCCAATGCCCCAGATCTACACATAATAATTCCTTGTCAAATTAGTGAGTGGATAACGTCCCTGTCTCAATTTCTTCACCCTTTCAATACATTCAAAATTAATTGTTCCTTTAAAACCATGTATTCATCATGTCACTCTCGTATTGGAAAACTTACAACAGGGTCTCCCCATCCTGTCTTCACATTAAAATCGCCTGTGGAATCTTTAGAGCTTCCTATGCCCAATCTCTCCCAGACCAACTGAAACAGACTTTTGGGGGTGGGGGAGGAACCAAACATTGAGGGCTGATATTCTAAGAATTTGAAAAGTGACATGACAGAATACCAACAAATCAGAACTTTGCTGACTAACCAGCATGGACACTGACTGCAAAAAGACAGAATGGCCCTAAATACCAGCTAATTGTCAGCTCTGCCAGTGTCCATACTTTTTAAGATTTCAAATGAATCATTCTAAGGAATCACTGATTTACAAAATAAACTCTAGATTCCTGACCCCAGTAATCAAGGCTCTTCATAATATGACTGAATCTCCTTTTAGAATATTATTGCCTTTATCTTTTTTAAAAGTTAATTAATTTATTTGAAAGACAGAGAGAGAGAGTGTAGGTGGAGGGGCAGCAGGAGAGGGAGAAGAGAGAGAATATCCACAGACTTCCCAGTGAGTGTGGAGCCTGGTGATGGAGCTTGATCTCACAACCCTGAGGTCACAGCCTGAGGCAAAATCAAGAGTCAGAAGCTTAACTTATTGAGCCACCCAGGCATCACTATTGCCTCTATCTTTTATCTGAAAAAATCTGCTTTAATCATTTGCTCATGTACCCTAAATATGCCTTCTTGCACATTGACATTCCCTTCCTTTTACTTATAGAGTGAGTTGACTATGATACAGTACAACTTTGCTTTACTTCATTTTAATAAGTCAATTAATGGGGAATAGAACAAACATAATGTAGAACATTAACACTCTCAACCGATCACATAGTAGTTTACAGTGTTTATGAGCTGTTTAGGACATCTATCTTTGCTTACCAGTAATGACACTAAATTCCAGTGAACTGTGAAAAGTTATAATAGTGGGGTAAAAAAGGAGCCATATGGACTTTTCAAGTCTTGACTATAGAAGAAAAAATTGCTGAAGGAAAGAGTATGACTATATGTGTCTATTAAACACTATACTCCCGAACTTCTTAAAAGCATTTGTTTTACTAATTTTGCCTTGCTATTCATGAGGTAATATTTCCTTCTTCTACATAATATGAAGGCATGTTGACCAAAAAAAAAAAAAAAAAGACTGAAATGGGTTGAAAAAAGAATAATTTCCAAGAACAATGGAAAATAATTCTATTATTCCTACTCCATGGAACTCTTTCCTTCCAAGGCATTCGTAGTGTCCTTGGCCACTTCTCATATAGAACATCTACAACAAAAATGTTGAAATGTAAAGGATATGATTTAGGAACCAATAAAATTTTATCTGATATATGTCTCATTCATAGAAGGTTGTAGAGGATGCATAAAGGGCACTGATGTAAGGATGACTAATCACTGTCAGCTAGACTCATGGCTACCTAAGCCATAATTCCCATATTTAAGTAAGAAACTTTAGATTACTGAATTACATCACCTTTAGTCTCAAACAGAAACCTGGTTCAGGCTATATTTGTATCCAGAGAATTTCTGCAAATTCAGAGGTCCATTAAGAGGATAAGGTGATATTATGATGTTTCACACCCACCTGGAGTGGAGTTTTCAATTAACACCTAAAAGAATAGTTGATGAACTGTGTTGAGTGGGGGTACTCAGAGACAACTGTTTGACTCCAGAGGATTCTTTGGATCTCTCTCCTTCCATATTACATCTGAAATCCTTTGGTAATCTATTATATTTATGCAGTTATTCTAAAGTTTAGAGATTCAGGCCAAGAGTTTCCAAAATATAAACTTCATTTGGCAAGATGGTAGGTAGATAAATGGTCTCCCCCACAAAGACGTCAATGTCCTAATCTCTGTAACCTATGAATCTGTTCTATTACATGGCAAAATGTGATTAAAATTAAGGACCTAGAGATAGGTAGATTACCCTGGATTATGTGGGTGGGACCAATAAAATCACATAAATCCCCATCACCTTACCCCAGCCCTAAATAATTACTAATCTACTCTATCTCTATAAATTTGCCTATTCTGGAAAATCCATATAAATGGAATCCTGCCATATGTGGCCTTTTGTATCTGGCATCTTTGACTTAACATAATGCTTTCAAGGTTCAGTCATATTGTAGCATATATCAGCACTTAATTCTTTTTATTGCCTCATAGTATTCCATTATATGGCCATACCACATTTTGTTCATTCATTTAACAGTTTGTGGAAATTTGTGTTGCTTCTACTTTCAGTTATTATGAATAATGCCACTATGAACATTTGTGTACAAGTTTTTGTATAAACATACATTTTCATTTCTCTTCAGTATATGCATAGGAGTAGAATTGCTGGGTCATATGATAACTCTATGTTTAATGTTTTGAGGAATTATCAAACTGTTTTCCAACATGACTGCACTGATTTGCATTTGTACTAGTAATTTACAAGGTTTCCAATTTTTCCACCATCTTCATTAAAACTTGTTACCATCTTGGGCACCTGGGTGGCTCAGTTGGTTAAGCATCTGCTTTCAGCTCAGGTCATGATATTAGGGTCCTGGGATGGAGTCCTGTGGCAGGCTCCCTGCTCGACAAGGACTCTGCTTCTCCCTCTGCCCCTCTCCCCACTCATTCTTTCAATCTCTCTCTCTCTCTCAAATAAATAAATAAAATTTTATAAAAGAAAGTGTTATCATCTCTTTTAAAAAAAATTCCAAGGGCGCCTGGGTGGCTCAGTGGGTTAAAGCCTCTGCCTTCCGCTCAGGTCATGATCCCAGGGTCCTGGGATCGAGGCCCACATCGGGCTCTCTGCTTGGCAGGGAGCCTGCTTCCTCCTCTCTCCTCTCTCTCTGCCTGCCTCTCTGCCTAATTGTAATCTCTCTCTCTGTGTCAAATGAATAAATAAAATCTTTAAAAAAAAAAAAATTCCAGGGCACCTGGGGGGCTCAGTGGGTTAAGCCTCTGCCTTTGGCTCAGGTCATGATCTCAGGGTCCTGGGATCAAATCCCGCATCGGGCTCTCTGTTCAGCAGGGAGCCTGTTTCCCCTCTCTCTCTCTGCCTGCCTCTCTGCCTACTTGTGATCTCTCTCTCTCTGTCAAATAAATAAAATCTTAAAAAAAAATTCCAGTATACTTAATGTACAGTGTTAGTTTCAGGTGTACAATATAGTGATTTAACAACTCCTTACATTAGTCAGTGCTCATTTCATAACCATACTCTTAATCCCCTTCACCTATTTCACCTATACCCCCATCCACCTCTCCTCTTGTAACCTCTGTTTGTTCTCTATAGTTAAGAGTCTGTGTTTTGGCTTATCTTTTTTTTTTTTCTTTGTTTTGTTTTGTTTCTTAAATTTCACAGATGAGGGCACCTGGGTGGCTCAGTGGGTTAAAGCCTCTGCCTTCGGCTCAGGTCATGATCCCAGGGTCCTGGGATCGAAGCCTGTATCGGGCTCTCTGCTCGGCAGGGAGCCTGCTTCCTCCTCTCTCCTCTCTCTCTGCCTGACTTTCTGCCTACTTGTAATCCCTCTCTCTGTGTCAAATAAATAAATAAAATCTTAAAAAAAAAATTTCACAGATGAGTGAAATCATATGGTATTTGTCTTTCTCTGATAGACTTACTTTTGCTGAGCATTATACTCTCTAGTTCCATCCAGGTTGTTGCAAATGGCAAGATTTCACTCTTCTTTATGGCTGAATAATATATGTGTGTGCGTGTGTGTATACACACACACACACACACACACACACACCACCTCTTCCTTATCCATTCATCTGTTGATGGGCACTTGGGCTGCTTCCATATTTTGGGTATTATAAATAATGGTGCAATAAGCATAGAGGTGGGTATGTTCTTTTGAATTAGTGTTTTTGTATTCTTTAGATAAATACCCAGTAGTGGAATTACTGGATTATATTGTAGTTCCATTTTTAATTTTTTGAAGACCTTCTATACTCTCAGCCACAGTGGCTGCACTAGTTTGCATTCCCATTAACAGTAGGATTGTGATACCTCCAGTTCTTGTTCTTTTTCAAAATCATTTTGGCTATTCGGCATCTTTTGTAACTCCATACAGATTTTAGGATTATTTGTTCTAGTTCTGTAAAAATGCTGTCAGTAGTTTGATAGGGATTGCATTAATTTTTAGATTCCTTTGGACATTTTAACAGTATTTCCTTTTTCAATTCATGAACATGCAATACCTTTCCATGTTTTGGTGTTGTCTTCAATTTCTTTCATTAATGTTTTATAGTTTTCAGAGTATAGGTCTTTCACCTCTTCAGTTAAGCTTTTCCCTAGATTTTTTATTATTTTCGGTGCAGTCGTAAATGGGATTATTTTCTTAATTTCTCTTTCTACCACTTCATTATTAGTGTAGAGAAATGCAGTGAATTTCTGTATGTTGATTTTTTATCCTGCAACTTTACTGAATTCGTTTATGAATTCTAGAAGATTTTTGGTGGAGTTTTTAGGGTTTTCTATATATAATACCATGTCATCTGGAAATAATGAGTTTTAATTCTTCCTTACCAACTTGGATGCCTTTTATTCCTTTTTCTTTCTGATTGCTGTGGCTAGGACATTCAATACTGTGTTGAATAAAAGTGGTGAAAGTGTACATCCTTGTCTTGTTCCTGACCTTATGGGTAAAGTTCACAGTTTTTAACACATGGAATATAATGTAGCTGTGGATTTTTCATGTGTGGTCTTCATTATGTTAACGCATGTTTCCTCTAATCCTACTTTGTTGAGGGTTTTTTTTTTTTGTAGTGCCTTTTTGTGGTTTTGGTATCAGAGTAATGCTGGCCTCAAAGAATGGATTTGGAAGTTTTTCTTCCTCTTCTTTTTTTGGGAATAGTTTAAGAAGAATAGTTATTAAGAGTTCTTAATTTTTGGTGGTATTTACCTGTGAAGCCATCTGGCCTGGGACTTTTTTTTTTTTTTTTTAAAGATTTTATTTATTCATTTGACACAGAGAGAGAGACTACAAGTAGGCAGAGAGGCAGGCAGAGAGAGAGGAGAGAGGAGGAAGCAGGCTCCCCGCTGAGCAGAGAGCCCGATGTGGGCCTCGATCCCAGGACCCTGGGATCATGACCTGAGCCGAAGGCAGCGGCTTTAACCCACTGAGCCACCCAGGCGCACGGGACTTTTGTTTGTTGGGAGTTTTTTGATTACTTATTCAATTTTACTGCTGATAATTGGTTTGTTCAAATTTTCTATTTCTTTCTGATTTGGTTTTGGGATGTTATATGTTTCTAGGAATTTATCCATTTCTTCTATGTTGTCCAATTTCTTGGCATATAATTTTTCATAATACTCTTATAATCCTTTGTATTTATGTTGTGTTGGTTGTTTTTTCTCCTCTTCCTTTCTGATTTTGATTATTTGAGTTCTCTCTTTCTCTCTTTTATGAATCTGGCTAAAATTTATCAATTTTGTAGAACTTTTCAAAGAACCAACTCCTGGTTTCATTGATCTGTTATATTGTTGTTTTTTAGTTTTTATATCATTTATTTCTGCTTTAATCTTTATTATATCCTTCCTTCTCCTGTTTTTGGATTTTGTTTATTCTTCTTTTTCTAGGTACTTTCAGTGTAAGTTTAGGTTGTTTATTTCAGATTTTTCTTGCTTCTTGAGGTAGTTCTATATTGCTGTAAGTTTCCCTTTTAGAACAGCTTTTGCTGCATCCCAGAGATTTTGGACCATTGTATTTGCATTTTCATTTATATCCATGTGTTTCTTTATTTCTTCTTTGATTTCTTGGTTGACCCATTCATTGTTTAGTAGCATGTTGCATAACCTCCATGTATTTGTACTCTTTCCAGATTTTTATTTAATTTAATTAATTAATTTATTTATTATGTATTTTTGTGATTTACTTCAAGTTTCATAGCTTTTTTGGAAAAGATGCATGGAATGACTTTGATCTTTTTAAATTTTTTTGTGGCTTGTTTTGTGGCCTAACATATGATCTATTCCAGAAAATGAATGTTCCATGTGCACTTAAGAAGAATGTATATTCTGCTGTTTTAGGATGGAATGTTCTGAATAGATCTGTTATTAGATCCATCTGTTAGATCCATCTGGTCCAATGTGTCATTCAAAGCCACTGTTTCCTTGATTTTCTGTCTGGATTATCTACCCACTGAGGTAAGTGGTGTGTTGAAGTCCCCTACTATTATTGTATTACTATAAATTACCTTTTTAAAATCTTTGTTACTAGGTCTATTTGGTTGCTCCCATGTTGGATGCATAAATATGTACAATTGTTATATATCTTCTTGTTGGATTGTTCCCTTTATAATCATCTCTTGTTACAGTCTTTGTTTTAAAGTCTATTTTGTCTGGGCGCCTGGGTGGCTCAGTGGGTTAAAGCCTCTGCTTTCGGCTCAGGTCATGATCTCAGCGTCCTGGGATCGAGGCCCGCATCGGGCTCTCTGCTCAGCAGGGAGCCTGCTTCCTCCTCTCCTTGTCTCTCTGCCTGCCTCTCTGCCTACTTGTGATCTCTCTCTCTCTCTGTGTCAAATAAATAAATAAAATCTTTAAAAAAAAATAAAGTCTATTTTGTCTGATATAAGTATTGTTGCTCTGGCTTTCTTTTCACTTAAAACTGCATGAAAAATGCTTTTCTATTCTTCACTTTCAATCTGCATATGTCTTTAGGTCTGGAGTCTCTAGTAGGCAGCATATAGATGGGTCTTGCTTTTTATCTATGTCATCACCTTATGTCTTTTGATTGCATTGTTTAGTCCATTTACATTCAAAGTTAATTATTGATAGGTATGTACTTATTGCCATGTTGTAACTTGTTTCATGGTTGTTTTTCTAGTTCTTCTCTGTTCCTTCTTCTCTTGCTCTCTTTTCTCATGGTTTGTTGGCTTTTTTTAGTGATGTACTTGGATTCCTTTCCCTTCATTTCTTGCATATCTGTTCCTGGTTTTTGACTTGTGGCTACCATTAGGTTTGTATATAACATCTTCTGCATGTAGCAATCTGTATTAAGTTGATGGTCACTTAAGTCTGAACCCATTCTTTACTCTTCCCCAAACCCCTGTTAGGTATATGGCATCATACTTTATGTCCTTTTGTTTAGTGAATCCCTTGACTGATTTTTATAGATATACTTATTTTTAATGCTTTTGTATTTCCTACTTTTCTTACTCCTACTCATAGTCTTTCCTTTCTACTCAAAGAGTCCCCTTTAACAGTTCTTGTAGGGCTGGCTTAGTGGTAATGAATTCCTTTAACTTTGTCTGGGAAATTTTTTCTCCTCCTATTCTGAATGAAAGCCTTGCTGGATAGAATATTCTTGGCTGCAACTTTTTTTCTTTCAGCACTTTGAATAATATATCATGACATTTCTTTCTGACATGTAAACTTTTTGCTGAAAAAAATGAACTGAGAGCCTTATGGGATTTCCCTTGTATTTAACTGTTTTTTATATATATATATTAAATATATATATATATATATATATATATATATATATTGCTGCTTTTAGAATTCTCTCTTTATCACTACTTTTTGCCATTTTATTTTTTAAAGGTTTTATTTATTTATTTGACACAGAGAGATCAGATCACAAGTAGGCTGAGAGGCAGGCAGAGAGAGAGAGAGAGGAGGAAGCAGTCTCCCCGCTCAGCAGAGAGCCCGATGCGGGCCTCGATCCCAGGACCCTGAGATCACCACCTGAGCTGAAGGCAGAGGCTTTAACCCACTGAGCTACCCAGGTGCCCATACTTTTTGCCATTTTAATTAATATGTGGACCTCCTTGGGTTGATTTTGGTGGGGGCTCTTTGACTCCTGGATCTGGATTTGTGTTTCTTTTCTCAGATTTAAGAAGTTTCCAGCTATTATTTCTTCATGTAATTTTCTGCTTTTTTCCCTCTCTCTTCTCTTTCTGGGATCCCTATAATGCGAATGTTACTATACTTGATGGTACCACTGAGTTCTCTAAGTCTATTTTAATTTTTTATTATTTTTTCTCTTTCCTATTGAACTTGATTGCTTTCCATTACTCTGTCATGCAACTCACTGATGTGTTTTCCTTCCTCTAGTCTACTGTTAATTCTTTCTGGTGGAAATAAATTAATTCTTTTACTGAGTTCCTTATCTCTGATTGGTTCTTTTTTATGTTTTCTGTCTCTTTGTTGATGATCTCACTGAGGTCCTCTGCACATTTTTCTAGTCCTGTAAGAATCGTTATCATCATTATTTTAAAGTCTTTATCAGCATATCACTTACCTCTGTTTTGTTTAGGTTTCTTGCTGTGATTTTGTTTTGGTCTTTCATTTGGGACATATTCCTCTGTCTCCTCGTTTTGTCTCACTCTCTGTGTCTGTTTTTATGTGTAAGGAAAGTCAGCTATGTCTTCTGCTCTTGTAAGTAGTGACCTTATGAAGAAGAGGTCCAGTAGTGCCCTGCAGAGCAATATTCCCTGTTCACCAGAACCTGGCTTTTCAGAGGTGTCTCCTATGTGTGTTGTAGGTACCCTGCTGCTGTGGCTGAGCTGTATTTGCCTTCAGTCCAGTTGTCTGCAGTGGGTCTTTGCCTGTTGTGGGCACTGTTTGGTCCCTATGGTATTAGTGGGCCAGTCTGATGGCATCTTGAGCTTAAGTTGAATCAGACCAGACATTTGCCAGAGATGCAGTAGCACCATACTGCAGAAGAATATGGGGGAAGGGCTCACAGTGCCAGCATGGCCCTCAAAGTGAGGAGGGGACCTGCAGCTGCTGGGGACTGAGGCAGATTGTGTTGGAGGGGGTGCATCCTCTGAAATGTGTGGGGTTGGGACATGCGGTTTTAGCAAGATTTGCAGGTCTGCTCTGGGAAGGGACCTGGAGTTGAGGCCTGGTTGTAGAGGGCGTGTCTGCAGGAGAACATAGGGGCAGGGCTTGGTGTTGGAAAGTTAAGTAGCAAGTGTTGGTGCCATGCTGGTTCTGGCATTTGTCCTCTATGTTTATGCTAGGGGACATGGGAATAATATGGTGCCCACTGAGTCCTCTGTTTCTGGAGTAGTCTCCCAACAATCCCTGCCCTCTAGTGCATGCTCTGAGGTTAGTAAACACAACCCCCCTCATGTACTCCAGGCATTTCTCAAACTGCTTCTTCCTTTTTTGTTTTTTTTTTAAGATTTTATTTATTTATTTGAGAGGGAGAGAGAGAGAAAGAGTGAGAGAACGAGTGGGAGGAGGGGCCGAAGGAGAAGCAGACTCCCTGGAGAGCAGGGTGCCTGATGCAGAACTAGATCCCAGGAACCTGGGATCATGACCTGAGTCAAAGGCAGATGCTTAACCAACCAAGGCAGAGCCACCTAGGTGCCCCTCAAACTGCTGCCCCTGTGCTGTATTTCCACAGGGCTGTTTGTTGTGCTGTTTCTCTCTTTTTTTGCTTTTATACTGCTCTTTCTTTATTTTATGAAGTTGCAATCGACATTAAATTCACCCCTTTAAAATGTGCAATTCAATAGTTTTTAGTACATTCACAGTGTTTTGTAACTATCACCTCAATCTAATTTTAGAACATTTTCATCACCCTAAAAAGAAACCTGGTATTCCACTCCCCCTTCCTCCCAGCCCTAGGCAACTACTAATCTACTTTCTGTCTCTATGGATTTGCCTGTTCTGGATATTTCATATAAATGGGATTATACAGTATGTGGCCTTTTGTATCTGGATTCTTTCACTTAGCATACAATTTTCAAGGTCCATCCATGTTGTAGCATTTCATATTCCTATGAGTATGAGGGTTTCAGTTTCTTCACACCCTCACCAACACTTATCTTCTGTATTTTTTTTTTATAGCCATCCTAGTGGGTACAAAATTGTATTGCTTTGCGGTTTTGGTTTGCATTTCTCTAATGACTAATGATATTGAAATTTTTTCATGTGCTTATTAGCTATTTGTATATCTTATGTGAAGAAATGTCTATTTAAGTCTTTTGCTCATTTTAAATTAGATTATCATTTTTTATTGCTAGTTGTAAGAGTTCTTTATATATTCTGTATTCAATTCCCTTATCGGACATATGATTTGTTAATATTCCTCCCATTCTCTGGGTTTTCTTTTCATTTTCTTGATGGTGTCCTTTGATATACTAATGTTTTTAATTTTGATGAAGTCCAATTTACTTCTCTTTTCTTTCGTTGCTTGTGTTTTTGGTATTATAAGTAAAAAACCATTGCCTAATCCAAGATGATAAAGATATGCCTATGTTTTCTTCTAAGAGTTTTGTTTTAGCACTTATATTTAGGCCTTTAATCTACTTTGAATTGTATTTTGAATATGGTGTTATGTAAGGACCCAACTTCCATGTCTTTCATATGCCAGCACCATTTTTGGAAAATACTGTTCTTTCCCCATAGAATTATTTTGGCACTATTTTTCAGGAAAATCAACTAACCATATATGTGAAGGTTTATTTCTGGCCTCTCAGTTTTATGCCATCTACCTATTGACCTGTCCTATCGATCACACTGTCTTGATTACTGTAGCTTAACTTTTCAAGTTGAGTAGTTTGAATTTTCAACTTTGTTCTCCTTTTCTAAGATTGTTTTGATTATTCTGGATTCTTTGTGTATCCATAAGAATTTTAGTGTCAGGGGGCTCCTGAGTGGCTCAGTGGGTTAAGCCTCTGCCTCTGGGTCAGGTCATGGTCTCAGGGTCCTGGGATCGAGCCCCGAATTGGGCTTTCTGCTTGGCGGGGAGCCTGCTTCCTCCTCTCTCTCTGCCTGCCTCTCTGCCTACTTGTGATCTTTCTCTCTCTGTCAAATAAATAAATAAAATCTTTTAAAAAAATTTTAGTGTCAGTTTATCAATTTTTTTCCATCAGGTTACTGATATCAACATGTAAGGGGTAAATCTGATGTGTAAGAGCCTTTCTCCACACCCAGCTATTCCCTTGAATTACCATTTTCTCACCTCCCAATCCAGGTAAATGCCTCTGAGTCCTGAATTCTCCATCTATAAACCGAAGAGGCACACTGATCTGGGAAGGGAAGGTCACTGCTGCATCAACAGTCTTTCTTGTCTTTCAGCAATAAACAATCTCCCCCCACCCACCTCCCCAAGACTGCACTGAAACTGGACCCTTCTGTTTTGCTGTCCTTTTAAGATCAGGGACTCAGTTTCCTTTCGCCCTCTCAGCTCTCCCACGAGCCTGCTGATTTTTAAAGTTCCATGTTTTAAGCCTTGCTGATTGTAAGAACTCATGAAATTTGGGTCCTCTGGTTTTCAAAGCCACATGTTATGGGAATTCCTCTTCCCTGTGCAGACTCTCTGGCATAAGAGTCTCTTTCTCTCCCCTCCTATGCCCACAACATCCCTCACTCCCATGGACAGTTCTTTGGCTCCATTTAGCTCCCACCCATATCTTCACCTTTCCTATCCACTTTAATGCAGCCTCCTCTTCACATTTAGCTATGGATAGTTTTGTTCTGCCAATTTTCAGGTCTAATAAAGTAAGCAGAGGGCATGGAAGGAAATGACGTGTTATGACATTTGGTCTTTATTTTTAGGCAATGGGAAGTCATTAGTGGGATTCAAAAAAGGGAGTGATATGACCATATTTTTTATTGGAAGTATTTTCATTGGAAGGCAAAGTATGTATCTGAGAGAAACAAATCTGGCAGCAGGAAGACCAGTTCGGAGACAAGTTTATTACTGAGGAAGAGATGATGATGAGATATGGTTATAATGAAGATGGGCAGATTGGGCTGAAATCAAGATATACTAATGAAGTAGAGTTAGCAGGACTCAGTGAATGAAGAGGAACAGAATTTGTGGTCATCTTTAATGTATAAAAGAAAGACTTTTTTTCTGTTAATATTAAAGTAAACTGAACGTATTTCAATTCTGTTGAGAAAGAGTAAGTAGTAAGAAGGGACAAGTAGAGCAAAATCCTTCAGAGGGAAGAAGGAAAATGGGGTAAAGAGTCCAGATGAACGGGTTAGTTTTCTTTATTCTTAGATGAGGGATAGCATCTCCTCAATTTCAGGAAGGGATAGAGTTCATATCTGAGATCCAGTAGGATCTCCAAACTCCAGGCTCTAGGAAAGGGATTGGCAAGTATTGAAGGAGGAAATGGATATATTACCTTCCCTAGAAAGTTACTTGAGTGCCTATTCAATTACCTGTGCTCATACTGGTAGAATTCTTTCTTGGAAACTTCTGTCTTTGTTAAGTAGGTTGTAATCTAAGAGCAATTAATAATGTTTGAGGAAAATGGAGATGATTTGGTGAAAAGTCACCAAAAGGTGTAAGAGAGAACATTGACCTGGAGAATAAAAAGACTGCCAGCCACTGTAAGTTCCCAGTTAGCTGGAAATTATGACTTTCTAGTGGCATCAGTCTTTGCCATTGTGTGACTCTGTGCATGAGCACATGGCTGCCTTGGTATGAGGGCAGGAAGGCTAACAATTAGATCTGAAGTTAGAGTTTTACCAAAGAGAGCAATCACAGGGCAAATAAGCTGTGATCAGAGGGTAGGGATGCTAGAACCAGAAACACTGGGGACCTCTCTCTTCCAGATGTTGACAAGATCCCAGACATGAGTGTAAAGGAAAGCTGGTAAGATGAGGTGGAGATGAAGAGGTCTAGGTCTGGGGTTTGCACAGGCAGTGTATCATTTACCTGTTATAGTGTCTAGATGAACGTGTTTGTCAGCAACTCTGCTTTACATAGATCACATTGGTTAGAATTTACAATACACCTGTGAAGGAAGTTATTTTATTCCAATATTCAAGTAAAAATTAGAATCTTAGAAAGTTTGAGAAACTTGCATAAGGTCACAGAGATATTAGAAATAATAATAATGAACATTTTATAGCAATTTTCTATGTGTTGTCAGGCATTGTTCTAAATGGTTTATATTCTAAGTTTCAGTTGCTCAGAAAATTATTTATTATTATTATTATCACCATGTTAGAGAGGTGGCACAGGAAGTTTTCAACACTAAGGCCACAAGGCTACTAAGTGGCAAGAGTTTGGACTTAGAGAAAGTGTCAGAAATAGGCAATGAATCAAACTTTATGTTGCTCCAAAACCCGTGTTTTAGCTACTCAGAAATAGCCTCTATTTATGACATTTGGAGTGCTTTTCATTGAAGAGATTCTATGAAAAAATCTCTCCTAAGGGTATTAATGGAGAGTTTAATCTATGCAAGATTGAAAATTAAGCATAATGAAATAGATGAAACTAAAATTCATATTGCAAAAAAGAAAGAAAGGAAAATGAAAAAGAAAAAAAAAAGAAACCAAACAGGTTATTTGTCCATAATACAGGAAGAAGGAGGGAAAGGCAGAAATAAGAAGGAAAATGAGGCAAAAGTAAAAAATCATTAAGGAGGTCTCTTTGCTAATTTTTGTTGTCTCTGAAGTAGCAACAGCTTGTCCTACTGAATTAAAGGTGTTATTTGGGTTCCTCATGAGGATGGTTACTTTTTTTTAGGCTAACAACTGAAGTGCATGGATTTTGCAAGCAAGAGTCCAGAACCTTGTGCAGTTACTCTTACTACTCTCCACCTGAACCCCTGGGGAGGTGGGGACTGGCAGCTTCTCTTCCCTGTCAGTCTACACAGACCCTTCTGTGCCAACTTCACTAGCTGGACACCAGCCTCCATTTCCCTTTCTTCTCAGAGGTTACTACCCTTTCTTCTACAAACACTGATTAAAATCTGCCAAAGGGGCATAAGAAAACTGAAAGCAGTATGTCTCTTGACTCACTAGTTGTGTTTTATTTACATTTAATAAAGGAGCACAAGGAAATGACAACATCTAAGTGTTTCCATATGAGTCTACACTTGGTGCAGTGACAATGACTATAATTTTTATTTGTAAATCATATTAACAGAAAATGGGGACCCATACCTTGAAGAACTGTCATAAGCACAATATTTTCCCCTCAAACTTAAGAAATCAGTATAGTTTAAGGAAAATAAAAACCTGTGTGGCTAGAGCAATTTTAGAGCCTTCTCTATCACACATCGTTCAAGTCCCCTGAATCTCATTCTCCTTGTCAATGTAAAAAAAGAACCATTTTCAGAGAATCATTATAATAACCAAATCATTAACATGAAAATCAGGGGTCACTTGGTTGGCTCAGTTGGTTAAGCGATTGCCTTTGGCTCACATCATGATCCTGGAGTCTCGGGATGGAGTTCTGCATCAGGCTCCCTGCTCAGCAGGGAGTCTGCTTCTCCCTCTGACCCTCTTCCCCACCCCCATTCTCTCTCTCTCAAATAAATAAATAAATAAAATCTTTCAAAAAATGAAAATCAATAATATATATGAATAACCTGTGACCTGTTTTAGGAAACTAGCTCATTATAGCTCTTTACTTCTTCATTTGGAAAACATAGATCTTTAAACTGAAGCACTGAAGTTATATTTGCTGGGTACCTGGTGCCAAGATCAGTGTAAACAGTTAAAGTCAGTGCAGGATGCTTAACTTTTGACAAAGATGTCATTTCACATTTGATTCCTCATGCAGCAAATGTATAGTGCATTCACAAAAAGATGAAGTTGGAAGTTTATTACCAACCCAGATGTTCAAAGTACATGTATGTAGATTATTATTATTTTCTTTTTCTTCTGCAAAGACCTGGTTTTTTTTAAATCAAAAGGACTAGTACATGGAAACAGTATATAGTTGAAGTTACTATAAAGATCACAACTAGATGAGAGCATAATTGTTCAAATACATGGCAGTTAAAACACTCAGTGATTTTATTAATTTTTTATCTTTTGTTTATTTCTTAAACACTCAGTCATTTTATGATCCATTACTATTTGCTTTGTTTTGTGGGAAGTGGAAAGTAGGGAGATCTTTATCTCATTTAGGATATACCTGACTTGGACTTGTAACTAAAACTCTGGTTGGTTTAATATTGGCTTTCTTAAGCTGTTGTGATTAATTTTAATTTAATTGCATCCATATAAAAAAAGGTCCTGCTACATCTAGTCTGTGGACTGAATTTTTGCTGGAGATGTGTTTTGTTTAGGAAGAACAGGTTTTACAAGTAGAGAATGGATGTACCTTTTGCATAGGTGTCCACTCTCCACCATCCTAACTAATCCTCCACCTCTCTACACACTGACACCCATCCTATACCCAGCTGCCTCCCTCATTTATGTAAATCCCTTGGCCCTCATGGGCATTGGAGTTTGGGGGCTTCTGATTCATGGAAAGGAGGACATAAGAAATAACCCAGGTATTTATTTTTGTGCTGTCATTATAGCATGGAAAGAGAGTTCCATTTTTATTGTGAATACACACTATGAATACTGGTACTGCATTCTTTGGTTTTAAAAAAGTTCTGCCACTATAATAATCTAAGCAGGGTCTAGCTTTTCCAATAATTTCTTCAAGTGTTTTGTTAGGTAAACAGCCAAAGAGAGAGTAAAGGGACACTGGATAGTCAATCACAGAGAGAGATTTCCTGTCAGCCTGCCTGAAGGAGGGGGAAAAAAGGCAAATCTGGCAGGTCGTGGGCTTTCTACTCAATGCCCATGTGATTGTCCATAAAGCTTCTGTGGTCTGGTGCTGAGTGCGGCACAGCTCGCTGTTTGCACATGCATGGAAACACTTTTTGTTGAAGCTACTTGACATTTAATGTTTATTGTTTACTTGTCATTCTGAGAAACCACACACAGACTGTTTAGGTTACACCTAATGACAGTTTTTATTCATTTTACAGTTTAATGTTTCTTTTTATTTAACTTTTGTTATGGTTTAACAACTCCTTTCATTTACTGGAATTGTAGACAAGTTTGAAATGTGAGTGCACCCGTAAGACAAACACACATCATTACCTTTCCCTCTCCTGGTGTGCAGCCCTTTGTGAAATCTGCCAAGAGAGTGTAGATGCTGACACATGGGTAGTAAGGGGGAGAGGAAGGATGGCTTCAGAAGGCCCAGGTATTTTACAGATATTTCTCTGAGAAGGTTTCTCCTGGTCAGATGGGAGCTGTGGGATAGAGGTGCTAGGTGGTCTACAAAGTGCAAGGTGATAATAAGACTTCGGCCAGGGTATTTCGAAGAATATGAAGTTTCTGGGAAAAGCTAGCATTTAGTTCCTTTTCCTCCCTAATCCTAGGAAAATTATACTGATTTGTGATTGGAAAGAAATCACCCATGGAAAATCTGAATACACACCTTGTACCATACCCTAACTTCAAATTAGCCAAGTTGAGAGGTAGAGGAATGAGTACTTTACTTGGGATTGGTTATTTATTCACATGACAAGTAATTAGAAAAACTGACCATACTTGGCTTACTTCTGCTTCTATTCTACAACAGGACCAGCAAGATAAGGGAGCTGTTATCTTATGTGTGCTTCCAATAATATTTTAGCTTCCTGGTGCCATGCTAAAAGCCATTAACCCATATGATAAAAATTGATCTTAATCAGGATGCCACACTCTTGGTGTCCAAAAGAAGGTCATGGTACTCAAGGACAATGTTAAAAAAACATTTTAGGGATAACCCGATAACTGAGTAGAAGCAAGGAAATATTGACATTGATATTTGGAAATCATAGCTGTTGGACTGGAGAAATTTGAGATGGAATGATAGCAGTACTTCTCTGAGTTTGCTGTACACAACAGCTTAAGTTCGGGGAAAATAACTTGGGATTCCATAATTACGTATACAAGTAGTAGTTCAGAGAAAGTCAGGTGTCTAGGGAGGGTAAAGCTACAGAAGAAATCAAAGCCCAGGTCCAGCTTTGTGAAGTCAGGGAGAGCATAGCCAGAGGTCCATAGCCATCTTCGGTCCATGGATGGTGCTAGGGGATTTCATCAAAAGCAAATTGAAACTATAATCTAGTGTAAAAAAAAAAAAAAGTATATTCCCAGCTATTAGGTTTTTTTTGTTTCTTGCTTTGCTACTTTGGGTGAAACATGAAAGCCAATTTGCCACGTTTCATGAGTGGTTAAGCACTTTGGCCTGTTTTTAGTTTTAGTTACCTGTTTTCTCAATCATGGTTTTTCAGGTTATTTTTTCCTAAATAATTTTCAGGCCACTAAGACTTGCTCTGATGTTTGTCTTTGTGAATTTTTAAAGAAATTAAGAATTAGTGGCAGATGAATATTTCCATATATGAGTTTATATTCTTACAACTTTTGCATATTAAGACGTTAGAAAGTTTTGTTTTTTTTTTAATAGGGTCAATAAAGTTCGGACCACAGAATGAGGGAATCCCAACAGAGAAATCTCTGTGGTATAAATGGTTGGTGAAATAGAAGCTGATGAGGAATGGATAAAAGTGGCCAAGGCAAATGTGCCTTTCGTGAGTCAGGGAAGCTATGGTCAGAGAGGGCCAAAGTGGGTTTCTGAAGAGCTCATGGTTGTGTCCACAAAAGAAAGAGTCAACACATGTCTGGTCCAGAAAATGGGAAGCCGGAATCCTGTTTTACCGCCCAACAGCCAAACAAGAGCCATTCCATTCATTTCCTGATCTTTCTCCTCCCATTACCTGTGACCCTAATGAGATAAATGAGAGCAGATAATGAGGTGAGGAGGAGATAAGTGGAGAAGGCAGATGGCTTGCCAATCACAGGCTGAAGAGAAGGAAAAGATTTCCCTTTGAATAAAAATTGAAGGATTGCTTAATATCTTGCACTTTTGAGACTTTACATATCTGTAGTGAGACTACTTACAATGACAGTAGGATTTTCTATTACCTGAGTATTCTATTGCCTGAGAATTTTCTATTGCAGAGGTATCATGGCTTCTGGAATTTTTATAGTGTACATTTCCATCCACTAAATAATGTGTCCAGGGATTATAGAAAACAACATAAAATCACATTTAATCATATCCCATGTGTGTTTAACATATAGGTTCGAAGGTAATTAAAGGAAAACCTTCCTCAAACAGACTCAAAAAAGCCTGGGTTATGTGACTGGAGAATCCAGAGGTTGGGTTGACATCAAGTAAGGCTTGACCATTCAGTCGTTCTGTTGGTTCCTTTGTGGTCCTAAGATGTGTGCCAAAAGTACCCCAAGCTGCATACTTTATGTTTCTTGTCTAGCTGGAAAGAGATTTTTTTTTTTGTCCTGATATATTCAACAAAAGCGAATTGAAATATTCAAATCCTAAGATTCACACTTGTTCAAACCACCCATGAAATTCTCTCTGGCCATGGGGTAGATCTGTTGATTGCTTAGTTTAGATCACATTCCAGAGGCTATGGTCATCTCCCCTGAAACCATATTGGCCCTACAATCATTGCATTGGCAAGGGGGAGATGATTAGTGAATTGAGGAGGAGGAAAAGTACCTGTTTAAAATCTTTAATCTTCATAGCAACCTTGTGAATTAGGTTATATGATTACCCCATTTTTCAGATGAGAAAAATTTCCCAAGGACAAATAGCTTGTAAGTGGTGATTTGAGAATTAAATCGGGTCATTCTAACTTTGTACCTCATGGTCATTCTATTTTACAGTCCCACCTATGTAGCACAAATTAAACATAATTTAACATATTTTAATTAATTAACATATGTTAATTTAAACAAATTAAACATAAAAATGTTATCTAATCTATACCAGAAAAGGATTTTAAGTTTTGTTTTCCATAACTTTCAAGTTGTAGAAGAACCTGGTGGGAAGCTTAAAAGTCTTGAGATGAAAAATAACTTTCTCTTCCCAAAACCAAAAATCTTATCAATCATAAATCAGAAGATTTTAACTTGAGTTTTTGAAAACTTTAAAAAGATTCTTTCATTCTTGTTTATGGAAAGCTCAGAAGAAATATATGTACCTTGAGAGCAAAGCTCCTGTTGATTTTGAGATTTTCTAATATCCCAAATGCTGTATGTAACATTTGTGCCTTTTTTTTTTTAACCTAAACTGCATATGGCAAGGTGTAAAGCTTAGGAACTCAACGAAAAGAGAGGATCCTAACAGCTGAATTGACTGGAGAATTCAAGAGCTGTTAGCATTATGAATGGAAGCTATTACCTGAAAAAATATTGCTGTAGGAGGTTTAGACTGGGACATTAAAACAAATCGTTGTCCTGGGCATTGGAGTTAAATAAGGGGGCATGATAATGAAATTTCATTGTCTTGAATCTGTGGGAAATCTATATTCCAGGGCCATGAGCTCATAAGCATTAATGCTGTAGGACTGTACCTCGATAAGTCTCCTTTGGGGAAAAGGCAACTGAGCAAATTATGCTCGTGGTACATTGGCATATCTTATAACCCACTTCTTATTTTAGAAATGCTTAATATTATTAATTTACCTAAATGCCAGGGGAGACAGATGCTCAGAGATTTTCTAATTGCCCAAAGAGTTCTATTCTAAAACTGGAAACCCCAGGGGGTCCCACCTCGATTCAGAGCGGCGAGAGAGGAGTCCTGCTGCTGTTCTCACCTGCTGCCCAGCACAGCTGGGAAAGGTTGAAATACTTGGTCATTTCTTCCCAACCAGCTCTCACCCTGCTTCTCAGGAACCATGTCAGGGAAGATTCAAATCAAGTGGCTGAACAATGACAGCAGGGGCTTCAGAAAAGTCAGGATGGATTCTTTTATATTTAACAATCTCCTTCTCACAGCTAGGTTTCTGAATTGACACTGAAGTAGGGATGGGGGACTCTCTAAGATAAATAGAACCCCAAAGCTTGTTTTAATCAAATTTTGTTCAAGAGGAATGCCATTTCTTATTTTTTAAAATCCCTCTCTCTTCCCATCTCTATTTCCACTTTATTCATGTTATTAAAAAGCTGTTGATGTGAATTTGGGAAACCGATGAAGTAATAGATTTTAAATTCTGTGGAAAATGTAGGTTTTGTTCTGCTTGTGTAGGCAACTTGCAGTCATCCCCAAATGTCAAAGTCTTAGGGAACTCAAAGTCTTTAGGGCCTTTAAAAGTAATATCCTTTTAGGGACATAGACATATTTACTGAAATACATAACACAGAAAATAAAGTTCTTTGCCTTGCTTTCCACCCTGGAGTGTGATAAATTTTGCGGGCTGTAGACTAAGCTGGTTCCCTTGTTTCTCAGAGGATTTAGTTCAGTACCAGAATGTCATTGTGATTTTAGTACTCAATATTTTGGCCTTTGGAATGACCATTTGTTTTGTAGAGTATGTGATGGAAACCCCTGAAATGGTATTAATACCTTTTAAACATTTCCTATAATTATTTCAATAACTCTAAGGAAAATTCCTGTTTTAAAAGATCACCTTTCTGTTGAGGGACAATTTATAGTTGATGTATAACTCAACAAGAAGTAAGAGAGCAATCACCAAGAGGAATGAGATAGTCAGTTTCTCCAAACTAACACATAAAAGGATTTCTGGGGAACTAAACTCAGCAGTAAAAGAACAGAGGATTAGTCACACTAAGTTGGATGGACCATCCCACCATTCTTTCTCCTGAGGGGAAATGCCTCGTGTTTTTTAAGAAAATAGGAAGGCCTCAGGATATATCTCAGGATATATTCCACCAGTTGTTTCCTTAAAGGGAGAAGATTATTTGAAAAATTTTGGGTGGGAACATGGAGAGGCAAATAGAAAAAACAACAAGGTACTGAGTCATCAAGTCCCCATAATTGGTTAATCTCTAGTTTTTATGGCTATGCATATTAGGGCAAGGAATGGTCAAATCCTCAGTTGTTTTTAGATACAGAAATTCTCACTCTTTTCCTCCCATAATTTCAGGAAATATTTCAATGGGAAATGCCTCTCCATTTTCATCAGCTCTTAAAATGTAATGGGGAGTTGCTATTCAGTGGGCCCAAAGTTTGTTATACAAGATAAATGAGTTCTAGAGATCTTCTGTACAACACTGCACCTATAGTTAACAATGCTATATTGTACACTAAAATTTTAGAGGGTGAATATCATGTTAAATGTTCTTACCACACTTAGGAAGGAAAGATGGATGGGAGAGAGGGAGGGAGGGAAAGAAACAGAGTGGGGAAGGAAGGAAAGAAGGAAGGCAGGGACAGAGGGAGGGAAATCAATAGCAACAACAACAAAAGTAATGTTCTAGGAAATGAAGCCCTCACTTACTTTTAGAGGCAATTCTAGCTTGGCAGAATTGGGTACAGAGTTGTGTTGGAGTCACTTTGATTCCATCTTCTCTCTAGTTCAGAGGTTTCACCATGTCTGTTGGTAATCCATGTTGGCTCTGGGAAGGACTTCGCAAAAGCTATCAGTGAAGATTTGGCTCCTACCCCCACCCTTATATGTAATCCAAAAGAAAAACTTTGTTTTCATAAAGCCACTTCTTAAAGTGATGGGGAAATGAAAATAGTTTCCTTCTAGGTGTTTTTCAGTTCACAAAATTCTGTATACATTCATCAAAGAGGAACTGGTCTCCTTTTGATTTCATTGCGTACCTTCTTGCTTTGTTGAGACTTGTGACTAGTGTGCCCATTGGGAAAGCCAGCATGGGCCTTATGCACAGCAGCTTCTCTTGCATTTTCCTTTGATCTTCTTCTAGATTCCAAAGCCATTTTGAAAAAATCAGAGCTGACATATGCTTTGCAAAAATTTCTTTGTCTCTCTTTGTGGTTATTCATTTAGTTTCTAAAGCAAACACATTTCTCAACTGCATTTTAATTTCTCTGGTCATTTCTGTTTTTATTTTCTGCTATACAAATTTGTACAAAACTTGGCAATGCAATATTCCTTTAATAAAATGGGCTCCACAAAAATGTTTGCCATAAATCACTGCCTTCTCAATGCCACTAAGTGGAAAGGATTTTATAAGCCTCTCTGGTTTTAGGTGAACCAAACAAAAAATTTGGGATTTATTGTTGTCTAAAAACCTTGATCATCTATGTCCTTTAGTCTAAAGTAATTTTTCTCTGTCCTACTATTAAATATTCCACCATCTCTCCTTTCCTTTGCCCAGATACACTAGGGGAAGCTAAACATATTCTTTACTGCTTGACCTCAGTTCTTTGGTATGATTTTGCCATGTCAGTTCTTACTGCGTGCCAAATACTTTCACTCTTCAAAATAGCTTGGGATATTAGGAATTTGCACTTAGAGACATTTCTAGTGATTTTGATTTTTTTAGGTTGTTAATCCATATTTTTTCTTCAATACCAAATATGTAAAAATTTTAAGGATAGTCCTGTTTTGTTTTAACCATATAATTTTTTGCACTCTCTACTTTCCCTGGTCATATCTCCAGAGAGAGATCAAAGTGGGAAGAAGAATTGGAGGGGCAATCAGTCCTCATGAAAGACAAGAAAGTCAGATAGTAGTTCATAGAACAGAGGTTTAAAGATGACAGAAGTGCCTTGAATACTTAGGTAGGAGTCACTTTAACAACTGCGCACACTTTAACAACTGAAGGCCCTGCGGAAAGAATCTGATGTGTGATGTAAAAGGAAGACAGGGAAATGCACTGAAGTCAAAAGCCCAAGTTTGACAATCTTGGAACCAAGAGAAGTTGCAGGAAACTTCCAGAATGCTATGAAACTCAAATTTTCACAGATGATAAAGATTTCCAAGAACTTCTCACAGAATTTCTTTTTCATGAATTGACCTTTTATCCATGAAAATCTAATTAATTTTAGACCGATACTAATCCAAAGATTCTTTTGGAGCAGCTTGAGAGATTCAAATATGCTTGGGAAATAATTTATAAACTCCATTCCCACATATAGTCGCTATCACCAATTCCTCTCTGGTTTCCCCTAATGAGAATCAACGGCTAATCCTTTCATGGTGTTGCCAGGGACATGAGCACTGAGGGACCAGAAATAAAGGAGGAAATGACTATCCCAGTGTCTGTACTACCATCACTAGAGATTCATTTCTCTGAGACATGAGATCTTTTTTTTTTCAAATCCTGAAATATTAGAGATGAAAGGAATCTTAGAAATAAGACCAATTCCACTGTCTTATAGCTGAATAAACTGAGGTATAGAATAACCAATTTGTTCAAAGTTACAATTAGTGTGTTATTATCTGGAACTAGAAATGACTTCTTTTTTAAGCCATTACAATTAGTTACAACTGAAATCTAACCCAAAGGAAATTTGCCATTAGAATCCTGAATATGATAGCCTGGGTTACCTCAAAAGCAGAGCCTGAACAAAGGATTCTTTACGTTTATCTGGGAATATGATGCCAGGAAACTGGGGTATGGGATAGAGGGAGAGGAAGAGAGAAAGAGGAAAAGCCAATTCGAGGAAGAGCTTGACCACCCTAACTTGCACCAGAGGCTCAGGCGCCTGGGGCTCAGCCTTCCTGAAACCCTTAGGAAATACATACACAGAGACAAAAGAAGAAAGTCTTTATCCATTGACTTCTACTGGTCGATGGAGGTTCCATGAGCACAAAGTCACTTGGAGATCCACACTGTGCATATAGAAGTATGGAACAGCTTCTCATACTGTGGCACCACAGAAGCCCCTAGGTGGGAAGTGATAAGGGTGGAGTTTGGGCCTTCTGTGAGATGTTGTCTCAATGTACCATGAGAGAGGTAATGGAGGCCTGCATCAAACCAGTGGCCACAGGATGGCCACAGAGGTCAGGTCAGGAGAATTCTGAAGGGCAAAATAAGACGTGTCTTCTGAATTCTTAAGACGAACTCAAAACAGCTGTGGGAAATTCAGGAAAACTGCCTGGCCACCCTTCTTTGCCGCCCCTTCCAGTAAGTCCTGTAGAATCAGTATCTCTAATGTTTCCCAAACTCTTTATGTCTCTAGTCTCTGTGCATCAGTGTCTTTCTTCTTTCTCCTGGTAGGCTAGCTTTCTCCCTATAATGTAAATGTGACCACCAACACTTCCCAAGTTTAATATCTTACATCTTTAATCCAGGAGGAACTATTCTGTGTCTCTGTGTCCCAAATTTCAACATCTCAAGGATGGGATATTGACCTAACCAAAGACAAATGCCAGCTCCTGGATTAGAAGGCAGGATCGTAGGGGACATAAGAAATGTGGGTGGTGGGGCAGGGAAGGCACTTGCCACAAGAAAGAGATACGGGCTATGATAGGTGGATGAAGCACTACGCTCCCACTAAATCAGTCCAGCATTTTTCCTTTTACGGGTTTTCTATTAAATGAGACCATACTTAAAGGAGTAATACTGAATTAGCATTTTAGTGCACATTCTTCAAGCTTTAGTGCACAACTTCCACTCTGAGGCAGTGGAAATGGGACCCAGGATAGACACCTAGAAAGGGGGAGATGATGTCACAGTGGGAGATAGGACCATTTTTCCTGTTTTACAGTTAACCCTAGGATTATTCCTGGATTTAGTCTCCTTAAAAACTCTGAAGGTATAGCCAATTCAATGCAATATTATGTATAGACATATATTTTAAACCATTGGTTAATACTTTTATAAAAAGAATAATTACTGAAGATTTTTTCTTTCAGTGCATTTTTACTTATTGAGGTTATTTTCCTCTTAAAGTGGAACTCACCTGGAGATGACAAGAGGAATTAAATGTGAGAAAAATGTTGGTTTAAATCCTCTCATCAGAAAATGAAAAGTCAAGGGGCACCTGGGTGGCTCATTCGGTTAAGCACCTGCCTTCAGCTCAGGTCATGATTCCAGGGTCCTGGGACTGAGCCCTGCATCTGGCTCTTTGCTCAGCGGATAGTCTCCTTCTTTCTCTCCCTCTGTCTACCACTCCCGACTGCTTGTAAGTGTGTGCGTGTGCGTGCACATGCTCTCTGTCTAAAGAATCAATTTAAAAAGCTTTAAAAAAAAAAGAAAATGAAAAGTCAAATGGAGATTTTCAATACTTGTTGTATTTAGAATACTTGCTATCCCCAAATAATAGCTAATATCCTTTGAATACTTACCATGCATCAGGCCATGTGCTCCCTGTTTTACGTGTGTTTATTTACTCAATCCTCAGAACTTCCCTGTGACATAGATGCTATTCCTCTCTAGTTTTTCCCAGTTGGAAGAATAGAAACACAGAGAAATGGTATGCTCTAGTTTTAATAGCTAATAAGTGGTAGACCTGGGATTCAAATCCAGGCAGTCTGGTCCCCTAGTTTATTTCTTTAACCCTTTTGCCATGTTGCCTTTCTAAGAACTTCAGAGACTGCACTGAACCACTGCACTAAAATGGAAAGATGCCCCTCAGCTGAGTTTTTAATTGCAGACTTGTTTTTTGCTTGTTTTTTTGAATTATCTGGACTTCTGCCTTTAAAATGATATTTACATAAAATTGATATCTGTTAGGAATATCATGTTGATACATGCCCTTTCCAAATTCTTTGAGATATATTGTGGTATTATCCTTTGCCATATTTTTCACAGAGATGAATACCATAAAATAAACTTTTGGCAAAGTAAACCAAAAAATAAAATTAATTAACAACAGTAAACCTGACAATTAATTACCAGCAAAGTACATGGGAAAATATTAAAATATTTCTTGCTGAACATAGGTAGCTATGAGAACCTTAATTATACTAATACTCATAAAATACTCCTGATAACTTGTTAGACATTAGATATTGATTCTCTCGAGACCATTATATTCAAGTACTGCCTGTTAAATTGAGAACTACAATTCAAGAGATGTCCCATGGGGAGCAGTATAAATTTAACCACTGGTTCATCAGAAAAAACAAACTCTTGTGGGCCTTCTTAACTTTATTAATCACTAAATAATGTATTTATGTATGTATGTGCGTGTATGTGTGTTTAGTGGAAAAAGGTCTCCCCTTTTCTTTCAACTTTCCCTTCCCACCCCTGCCTCTTGGAAACACTGGTTTCCAGGAAGAGACCAGTGTTTCCATGTATCATCACCAGCCCATATTTACTGAGCACCGTTTATTCAAGCAGTGGCAAGTGCTAGAAGCTGGAACTATATCAGATTCTTTCACCAGTCTGGGACTAAGGAAGTTACCATCACCTGCCTCAGCATTTTACTGTGGGGAAGAAAAAGGTTATAATATACTGAGGTGCTTATGCATCATAGAATACTTTAACATGTTAACTGCTATTTTTACATATGTATCCTTCAAAATTACTAGAATATTTTCCTTATTTGTTTAAAGACTGGGCTTTTCAAGGAAAATGTTGCCTGAATTTTAAACATTCTTTGGAATCCAATGTGTTTGGGGGATTTTGAGGTTGAAATGGTTTAATTATCATAGATTTGTGCCAAATTTGGCATTATCAGAGTTTAAATGAAAGTAATTTTAAAGAAGATTTTATTTTTGGTAGCAAAGTGGGAGCAACTTATTACAGGTTGTTCTTTGCAACATAGCATAAGAGGAACAAAGAAAGATAGCTAATGAATCAAAAATATCCTTTATTAGTGAGCACTATAAGAGCTGAGTGGCAAACTGTAATCCACTTTTTGTAGTTACAATGAAAATTAATGGGAAAATTGGAATATATAGCTTTGTTCAAAGTGAGTGGTGAAACAGTGATAGTGGTAATTATTGGAATGTGCCAGATGTGTCATATGTCATCTGCTGTACCTACAATTGATTGTATCACCTTGACTGTCCCTTTTCTTCTAGCTCGGGTGAAAGTTGAGGAAGGAGTTTAGAATAAGGATCTGACTGGCAAAGAGCTGTCCAGATACAATAAGGGAATTTGCTCTTTCGTATTTGCAAAAAACAATCTAAAAATGAAATTCTACATGTGCCTGGTTAATGCTACTATCATTTTACCTCAGAAAACTACACATATTAATTAGAGTAAATGCTATATTCCCATCCAACAATCTTAAATAAATAGAACTTTATCTTTAATGTAACAGGCCAGTTTAGAGCAATGGGGTAGCTGTGTTCCACAAACTTTTAGGGACTCAGATTCCTTTCATCTTGGTCTCCATCATCATTTACAAAGTTGAAGTTTGGGTTGCTGACTCATATACAGTCCTATTTGTGGAAATAAGAACCAAAGTCTGGAGAAGCAGCCTGTCTTCAAGTCAGAGACAATTTAGATTTGGATAGCCATCTCTCTCTCTCTCTCTCTCTCTCTCTCTCTATCCATCAATCCTTCCATACTCCCATCAACCCAACAAATCCTCAGTGAACACTAACTCTGTGCCAAGTACTGTTCTAGGTGTTAGAGAAATAGTTATGAATAAAAAGCTGAAAATATTTTTGCCCTAGTGTAGATTCTTTTCTAGGGAGGGGAGATACCTAATAAGCAATTATGGAGAAGTAAAATATTTTGATGATTGTAAGTGCTATGGAAAAAAAGCAGGAGGGGGAAATGGAGAATGCAGGGACAGTGTGTTATTTTAGAGTGGTCAGGCAAGGCCTCACTGATAGATGTTTAAGCAGAGATGTGAGGGAGGAAAGGAGTTGCCATTCAGATATCTGATGGAAGGCCATCCCAGGCAAAGGGAACAGTCAGTACAAAGTTCCTGAGGTGGCACCATGGTTTCTGGTTTATGTGTCAAGGGCCAACAAGACTGGAGAACAGTAAGCAGGGAGCAGAACAATAAGAGGTAAAGTCAGAGAAGTAACAAGAGACCAGCTCATTTAGAACCTTATATGTACCTTTTTTTTTTTTTAAGATTTTATTTATTTATTTGACAGAGAGAGAGAGAGAGAGAGATCACAAGTAGGCAGAGAGGCAGGCAGAGAGAGGAGGAAGCAGGCTCCCTGACAAGCAGAGAGCCTGATGCGGGGCTTCATCCCAGGACCCTGAGATCATGACCTGAGCGGAAGGCAGAGGCTTTAACCCACTGAGCCACCCAGGCGCCCCTATACGTACCTTGATAGAGGCTTTTCTCTGAGTAAGGGACATGCTCTAATTGGCTCTGTTGAGAATAGACTACATGACTAAGAGCAGGAAGACTGGTTAGGAGGCAATGACAGTAATCCAGGTAAGAGATGATGGTGCCTTGGACAAAATGACTGTAGCGGAGATGTAGTTAGATTCTGATGAGTGTGTTTTGAATGTCATTTGAAGATAAAGAGACAGAATATTCTGATGGATTGGATTTGGGGTATAAGAAAGAGGAATCAAGGATGACTACATGGTTTCTAAGCTGAAAAGAGAGGAGGACAGATGGGGAAGACTCTGGGAGGAGCAGGAGTGAAAGGGGGATTTTAGTTGTCCAATCAGACAATCATGCGGGGAGGTCAGATAGCTGAATGGATATATAATCTAAGTTCGAGGAAGGTTCCTGGGCTGCAGATACAATTTATGCATCATTGGTGTATCAAATGTATTAAATCCATGAATCTAAATAAGATGTCCAGTACACATAGAGAAATAAAAAATGTATCTTTTTGAATACTATAGAAATAGTAACTATCTAAAACTATCAGGCTAGAGAGAACACTCACTTCAATTTTCAGAAGTACTGAATAAAATTTGGATTAATTTCAACAAATGACTAATGTTTTTGCTCAACCGCGAGGGTTCAATATGGACAAGATATGTCCCAGTATTTTGTGAACTTGCAGTCTAATGATAAGACAAAGGTATTAAGTTTTTCTCTAATTCGTTAACTGTATTCTAAAACTTAGGTCAGGAACTACAGCTGAGAGAGGTTTGGGGGGAAATTCTCATTTATCATATTTTGTAAGGATAGCACCACTAAAAGAACCTAAATTTATGATAGAAAAGGCATTAGCTAGAAATGTTAAGCATATGTAACAGGGATTGTATTGTTTTAAAATATCACTGCACTTTTTCTCTTTTGCATTTTCATATACAAGACTTTCCTTCTATTCATCCAGAAACATTGATTTTTATTTGGAAATATTAGGCATGAAATAGGCAGAATGTGAAGAGAAATAAAGAGCCAGTGTTCAGCTTTTTCTCTACCAGAATAGAACTTTTGAGCACCTGGTTTACAAAACAATCTTAAAGACCAGAAAAGCCTTGGTGGGCACTGGGGCATGGAGGTGGGGATTTTCTAAATTTGTTGAACCCTCAGCTTTACTGTGTGCCATGAATATGATGTAAGGGAAGATACTACTACATAGTGAAAGTCCAACTCACAGAATTGGAGAGACCACGAGAGGAATAAAAGCATGCAGTGGGACACATGCATCCAGGCTTTCCATTGTAGGCCAAACCTGGGGAGTAGTGTTGAGTGAAGATGGGGAGGTGGGGACATCCAGAAAGAAATGAAGAAATCTTAATATATCTGTGCTAGTGGATATTTTCTTAGAACTGGCTGAGGGGAGGGTACAATGCTTTAGGAGAAGCCAGACATTTATTCAGAACCATTTCCAACCATAGGCATGGTAGCAGGCAAGTTTATTTAAATGGACATTAGATACAATCCAGGGTTCTCATAGCTGCACATAGCATGCAGATAATTCAGAAGTATCTGTTGGCCTTCCTGAGGAGGAGTGTGGGGCTTGAAAGAAAAGGTAACAAAGTATAGAGTATTGGAGACAAGAAGGAAACGGATAGGACCATGAATATCATCCGTGGGAACATGTTTCACGTGCCTCAGGAGATGTGGCCAAGAGCTCTATAGACCCAACCAGATTAGCTTGGATAAGCCTCCCCTTAACCGAATCCTTTCGAGATCCAGGGTACAGCACAGGGACTATAACTTTTCCATTACTTTTCCCCTCTTCCCCAATCCCTACAAAGGAACATAATTTACCTTCTCTATACCCTAGTGCCACCCTGGAATAATTCAGACCTAAAAGACCACTGGAAGACTGATCATGTTTCCCCAGATAGACCACACTGAAGCAAATAATACATTACATGTTAATAGAAATAAAATAAAATTAAATTTAAAAAATTAAAAAAAAGAAAGACACTTAAACTGGAAGATAATAAGAGATACTATTTCTCACATATATAACTTACAGGGTGGGTATTCAAAAGTAAGATTAACTCAGTTATGGGAAATGACTATACATTTCAAAAATACATTAGTCATTTGGGTTAATGAGCATCTTTTATTTATTTTTTTTTTTAAAGATTTTATTTATTTATTTCACAGAGGGAGAGAGATCACAAGGAGGCAGAGAGGCAGGCAGAGAGAGAGGAGGAAGCAGGCTCCCCACTGAGCAGGGAGCCCGATGCGGGCCTCGATCCCAGGACCCTGAGATCATGACCTGAGCCGAAATCAGAGGCTTTAACCTACTGAGCCACCCAGGTGCCCAATGAGCATCTTTTAAACATATAAAATGAAAGCTTAATTTTCTTTGTGCATTTGAATAATGTAGTGCCCTATCTATTAAATAAGAACCACTAGTCAAGGAAGGAGACTCAGAACACAGAGAAGGAGGACAGGGTAGCCCATGCCAAATAGCAAGAAAGGGAAGGCTCCTTCCCAATTGGAATAAGCACTGACCACAGAGACTGATGACCCATGCTTGTGACTAATATGTTCCTGGTCAAAACTACACCCATTATATATATCAGTATGTAAAAATATGCACAATATATTAAGTGGAAAAAGCAAGCTACAAAACAACATATGTGGTATGACTTCATTTATGTGAAAGGAAGTATTGAAACCAAATACCTACATACATAATAGACTTTAAAAAAAAACCCACACCCAATTGAGTTTATAATGGAATCCACAAACTTCAAAATTTCAATATAAGTAGTAGTGTCACATACTTCTTTCCACTTGCAGATTCCATGCTTGAGGAGCACCTCTATTGCTCATAGTGGCCAGCTAATCCAGTGGGAGATGATTCAGGCTTTGCATGGTCAACAGTAAGTCAGCCCCAAACAGCAAGTGGTTGTCTGCCCTTCTGCCTCTCTTCCTAGCTCCCCAATTTATTTATTTTTTTAAATTATTTTTTTATTTTTTATTATTGAATTATAATTGACATACCATGTTATATTTGTGTACATTGATTTGACAACTCTGTATATTACCCACTGCTCACCTTGATAAGCATAGTCACCACCTGTCACCATGCATTATTACAATATTACTGACTATATTCCACATGTTGTACTTTTCATCTCTGACTTATTTATTGTATGACTGGGAGTTTTACCTCTTAATCTCCTTCACCTATTTTGTCCATCCCCCAACCTACCTTCCCTCTGGCAGCTACCAATTTGTTCTCTATATTTTTGATTCAGCTTGCTTGGATTTTTATTTGTTTCTTTATTTGTTTTATTTTTTTAGATTCCACATGTAAGTGAAATCATATGGTATTTGCCTTTCTCTGCCTGACTGACTTTGCTAAGCATTTTGCCCTCAAGGTCCATCTATATTGTCACAAATGCCAAGATTTCACACTTTTTTATGGCTGAATAATGTCATATATACAATGACTATGTAAATATACACACACACATATATATAAATATTTATATATGTTATATAAATATATTTTTATATGAATAAAACAAAAATATATAAATTATATTTATTATATATAATTGTATATATTATATAATATATTATATATTATATTTCTATATGAATTTTATATAAATAAAGTAAAAATATATAAGAAATCATATTATTATATAAATATTTATATATATTTATATATATATAAATCCACAACTTCTTTATCCATTCATCTTCCATCAGTGGACACTTGGGTGCTTCTATTTCTTGGCTATTGTATACAATGCTGCAGTAAACACAGAAGTGCATATATCATTTTGAATTAGTGTTTTTGTTTTCTTTGGGTAAATACCCAGTAGTGGAATTATTGGATCGTATGGCATTTATATTTTTAAATCTTCGAGACAACTCCATACTGTTTTCCACAATGCTTGTACTTACGTTCCTACCAACAGTGTGCAAGGGTTGCTTTTGCTCCACTTACTTGCCAACACTTGTTATTTCTGGTTGTTTTAATACTAGCAATTCCAGCTGGTATGAGGTGATATCTCATTGTGGTTTTAATTTGCATTTCTTTGATGATTAGTGATGATGAGCCTCTTTTCATGTGACTGTTGGTCATCTGTAGATCTTCTTTGGGAGCATGTCTATTCAGGTCCCCTGTCCATTTTTAAAAATCAGATTGCTTTTTTTTTGATGTTGAGTTGTTAGTTCCTTATGTATTTTGGATATTAACTCCTTATCAGATATATCATTTGCGGTATCTTCTCCCATTCACTATGTTGCCTTTTAATTTTGTTGATGGTTTCCTTTGCTTTGCAAAACCTTTTTATTTTGGTGTAGTGCCAATGGTTTATTTTTGCTTTTATTTCCCTTGCCTGAGTAAACACATCCATAAATATGTTGCTGAGACCAATGTCCAAAAGGTTACTGTCTATGTTTTCCTTTAGCAGCTTTATAGTTTCAGGTCTCGCATTTAGGTCTTTAATCTGTTTTGAGTTTATTTTTTCTGTATGGTGTAAGAAAATGGTCCCACGTCATTCCTTTGCATGTAGCTGTGCAGTTTTCCTACCTACTTATTGAAGAGACTGTCTTTTCCCCATTGTATGTTCTTGCCTCCTTTGTTGTAGATTAGTTTACCATATAAGCATGGGTTTATTTCTGGGCTCTTTATCCTGTTCTGTTGATCTTTGTGTCTATTTTTGTGCCACTGCCATAGTGTTTTGATTAGTATAGTTTTATAGTATGTCTTGAAATCTGGGACTGTGATACCTCCAGCTTTGTCCTTTGTCAAGACTCCTTTGACTATTTGAAGTCTTTTGTGATTCCATACAAATTTTAGGATTATTTGTTCTAGTTTTGTGAAAAATGCTATTGGTATTTTGAATTATGTTGCATTTATAGATCACTTGGGGTACTTAACAATATTAATCTCCCCATCCATGTGCATTGGGATATCTTTTCAGTTATTTGTGTCTTCTTCAGTTTCTTTCATCTTTTAGTATTATGTCTTGATGTCTTATAGTTTTCACCTAGCTCTCTTCTGTTCTGGTAAAAATAAGAAGGGAAAGACAGAAACAATAAAAATTTAGAAAAATTTATATGCCTCTGCCTTTATTCTGTTTGTTTCTAACTTGCCTTAGAGTAAAACTAAGAAAGTTAAGATACTTTAATTCAAGCTTTGAAATTCAAATCCAAATCAGGGAACTTTTCAGAAATAGGGTATCAAGTTGCTGACTTTTAGCATGCTAAAGCAGAATCAGGGGAATACTATAGGGAAAGTCTCCCTGAACAAAATCTGTCTGCACATTTAACAAATAAGAGATTCATTTGTGTCACTAAGCTTCTTTTAGAAACAAAAATATTTACTAGAAGAATTACACATTTTCGCTGCCCAGTGAAAAATAAGCTTGAGACAAATACATTTTCTGGTAATATCTAGCATTGCCACACTAGTGTAATGGGAGAATTTTGACCGTGGTAACAGATGGGAGTAAAGGAGGGTATCTGGTGGATAGTGTGGGGCTCTTTGACCTGCTCTGAGGGCTCACTGACTAAATGGAGCCATTGGTCAATAGGAGAACTACGAGACAGGAAAATTTTTAGGGAGATTGAAGTGGTCCAAAGGCAATTGTGTTATATTCTGGGGTTGTCCTACGCCATCCTCAGGAGGATAACTCTTCATGTTACAGGAAGCCACAGGAAACATGCTCTTGTAACTAGTTTATCTAAAGTGCTAGAAACTGCCCAGGCAAAGTTCTTTCTCAATTTCCCTATAATATGGAAATCATAGGAATAGTCGAATAATTTCCATTATATTCTGTTTATAATGTGAAGTTCATGATCTTCCTTAATTTCCATCCGACATTGATGTGAGAGTGCTGGTTATTCTTCCCAGAGGTGTTCTTATTAGGCAGAAGAGCAGAACTGAAGAGAGACTTGTTTCTGGACATGAGTAAGAATTAAGAGAAGACTATGGTGCAGGTTTCAAAATTTTGTGTGAGTCACTTTAACTGGACTCAGTTAAATTTCAAGTTCCTTGCTTCTTGTGTTGGGTGTTTTATTTTAGGCATGCCCAGTTTGAGAAAAATTAAGAAAAGCATTCTGAGAAAAAGATAGTTTCCTTAGGAAATAGGAGCATATAGATTTTACTTATTTATTGAAACAACCACCTTGAAATGATATTAATTTCTAAGCCAGATCAGCTGAAAATTGTCAAGACTAATTTAGCTAAAATTGCCTTTTAAGCACAATAGTAAAACACACAGGGATGCCTGGGTGACTCAGTTGGTTAAGCGTCTGCCTTCGGCTTGGGTCATGATCCCAGGGTCCTGGGATTGAGTCCCACATCAGGCTCCTTGCTCAGTGAGGAGCCTGCTTCTCCCTCCACCTGCCACTCTCCCTGCTTGTGCTCTCTAACTGTCTGTCTCTGACAAATAAATAAAATCTTTAAACACACACACACAGTTATAGTCAGGGAATCGATATGTGTTTTGCACTGTCATTTCTTTGTTCACTATTCTGTTACATCCTATTGCATTCCAGTTCTGGAGAAAGTCAGGAAAGGTCAATGTTAACTTTGCAATGGTAGAGAGGATAGAATTTTGCATGAGCACGTGTGCACATGCATGCACCCTGTAGATGAGTACATGACCTCTGTGCTCAGGTGGAGTCTCATGACTTATCACTCTATATCCAGATCTGCCCCCAAAGACAGGAGGGTTCCTGAAGACCTTGGAAATCTTTCTTTAATACTTACCCCGACCTCCTATTTACCTTACTGTATGCAGCACCCTTCTGTTTCAGAAACAAATCGTTTTCTGTTATAATCTAGAAATACCCAGGTCCCTAAATGAACCTGAGATTTGGGCTATTCAGCAAAATTTTTATTTGCAAAGCACATGCCTGCTAGCTTGTGCGATTGCAGTTGCTATTCATATGAATGTTGGCAACATTTCATTGTGGGGTCAATTATGGTCATTTACCATGATGACATAATAACAACTGCAAAAATGTGAAAGCTAAAGTAGGGTTATTATGACTGTTTGTAAAGTCTGTGTCCCAGATGTTCCTGCCAGGAGAGAGAAAAGCTGGAGTCCAGAGATAGCTGACAGTCGTGCTAACCATTCAAATCACTAGTGGACCGAACAATTTGCAAGACCAGGATGTAACAAGAGGGATATAACAAGAGGCTAAAGCTGGCATTCAGGTTGCACCACCTCCCTCACCTTGAGCTGCAAGCTTTTTCCTTCCTGGCACATCATGCAGAAAGTCTCTCACCTCCGCACCCCTGCACTGTATCCCCAGGCTGAAAGAAAAGCAAGAAATACAGGCAGAGCATTTGCCCAGAGAGATGGGCCAACAGCCAATGTCATCCTCTGATATATAACTGAGAAGGAATTTATTTCCAACTAGTAGAGGATTGGGGGGCTCATAAAACTGTATAGCTTCAACCCTATGAAATAAGGTTAGTAAAATACATAAACTCTGATACAGCACTGTGAAGTATGCCTCTAGTCACCTGCAATTCACCAATGATTTCATGATAGATTTTCCCAGCACCTGGCTGTTCCTTGTCAGCTGCGACCACTGTGTGCCTTTCAGCAACGCCCATCCTCCTCCCCTCCCCCACCCTCCTTGCCCCCCACTGGGCAGAGGTCTGGTGCTAGGGTAGCAGTAGGCTTGCTGATTGCAGAGATGCTCAGGAGATCCCGCAGCCCTGCTCTTGAGTGATAACACTTGGATAGCAAGCACCAGCATGAGACAAAAGCACAGTACTTGTCGAATGAAAAATACAACAGCAGTTGAATAGACGAAAAGGTAATAGAAAAAAAACCTAGCTCTAAAAAAAAAAGTAGCTCTGATGATGTCTGTTTTTTTTAAATAACGAAAAAAAAATCACAGTAGGCAGAAACTCCTTTTTTTAACACTTCATACTTCTGTCAGTGTGATGTTGAACAAGTGCCATTAATCAAGAGTGCTTTTATTCATTAGGCACAGTGATGTACTTGAATTGTTACTTTAGTATCATTGTTCAGAGCATCTGGAAGAGCTTTAAAGCAGAAGGAAAGAATTTACAGCTATAGTTTACAACTAGGACCGTAAAAGAACTTTCTTACTACTAACCAAATGTTAAACGTGGTAATAATAGTAATAATACCTTGTATTTATACAATGACTGTCTTCTGAGAAACTCAAAATACTCAACAAACAGTCGTATATTCACTGTCAACAACATCCTTTTGAAGAAAGCTAGAGGGAAGTGTTATTATCCTCTTTGCTCTCAGGCCAATAATATGTTCTTCGTGTTTACAGTTATCTCTGATGTGTGCTGCAGGGGAGGTGACAGATGGGAAGGAAAGATGGGGAGATGGTGTATGAATGGTGGTGGTAGGAGTGGATTGAATTCTGTGCAGCTTTTGAAGAACTGAGCCAAAATCAGTCCTTTGCTGTGTAGAGGTTGTGAGGGATTTGGATAAACTTAATGGTAAAACTAGTTTCTCTGGGCATTGGAAATTAATTATAGTATATTGCAATCAGAATGCACTAACTAAGGAAATGTGCTGGATGTACTCGAACTGCTGGGAGGAAGAGGGGGTCCTCAGGTCTAGGGCAAGGGCTCTGACACCCCAGCGGGATGGCAGAGTCATCCTCTTCTGAGTGGCTGGTTCTGGCCATGCCCAGAGTCCCACAGCTGATTGGACCAGGACTAGACCAATCAGATTCCTTCTCTCTGGCGTTTGGAAATAGATTTGGAGGGACTCTGGTGAACCTGATGGATTCCTGAACTCTAAAGTGACTGAAAGTCGGGCCTGTGGTGACTATTTGGCACATGTGAGAAAGCAATGGAAAAAAAGGGAGAGAGAACACTGGTTTTGGATGGATGTTCTGTGTCTGTAGCAGTCAGAGCTGTAGCAAGCTCTATGGTCTGTCCCCAGTTCTCTCCAATCAATTATCCATTCAGCTTACAAACATAAGGTCTGTTTCTTCCTGGACTAACATACGGTCTCTAACTAAGATAGAGAATGTCCCAAAGTAATTGTACTCAGAAGACTTTGTAAGAGTAAAGGACCCTCAGTGTATTTTACTTGGAGGGCCCTTGGCCCCCACACATCTAATAGCGTTTGTAGGGAGTTCAGCACAGCAGAGAACATTTAGTGAAGTTTATACGTCAGCTCTGAAAAAAGTGATTTTTTTGTGTGTACTTTATTAGCTTGATTCCCTTTCTTCAATCCTATTTTGCTTATTTATTTCCACCCTCTGCAAATTACTGGGTTTTTTCCCCCCACAAAGCAACAACTTGAAAGGGCTTAGAAAAGATTAACCTGTATTTATGAATCACTTTACTGTGCTCCAGTAAGACAGAGACAACAAAAATCTCAACACTTGACACTTGTATCAAGACTTTCACGTCTGAGGGAAACCCCAGAAGTCTGCTGAGAAAAAAATACTCCAATGTTGCACCCCAAAATTCTTGGTCTCCTGCCCAAGACAAAGAAAGCACATTCCAATTCTGTTCCTCTGCACATCTCCTCTTATTCTTGAAGCATTTTCATATTTACATCTGTAAAACAGAATAGAACAATGGATGTAGATGCTCAGAGCGGAAAAACAGCAGTATTCATAACAATAAGTAAGTGATAAAGTGGCAATTGAAGACTTCTACAAGATAATGGACCTGCCAAAACAGTGACCCTGGGGGTTTTCTTTCTTTTTTTTTTTTTTTTCCTGGGGGTTTTCTTAGAGGCTGCTACAGGTGGGCCGAAGACCAGAGTGAGGTAGGCCTTCCCAGCTTTTTAAAACAATGACTTTGGATAGGTTACGGAAGCTTTCTGAGGCTTTTTCCTTTCTTCCTTGCTGGCAAAATGGAATTAACAATAGCTACTATGTAGGCTGTTGCAACAATGAAACAAAATGATGTATATCAAATACCAGGCCCTTGGTTGCAGAAGGAAAGGGAGTTCTGCATATTTTGGGGAGGGTTTATGACACAAACTTCACTAAAGTAACTCAGATACCTCAGTGATTAAATGACGACACTGAGATTCAGCGTACATTTTTCCCTAGACGTTTTTTATATTTGAAATTTAATGATTAAGCCCCCAAAGAGATTCAAGTGAAATTAGATGACCCCATGTATTGTTACTAAAATAACCAAAGTGTTTCATAAGGTTGTTTCAACCTGTAATCCCTCAGCATGAAAACTGATGATACTAAGAATATCATGACTTAATGGGCAGTAGAGGGACTTTTTTGCACACTGGTTTTGGAAAGCTCTACTTGCTGCACAATTAAAATCATACTTTAGGAGGAGGGTTGCCATCACCCTTGAGCAAAGTAACTGTGTCCTGAAGTGGCTTTAGTGGGTCACACGTGATAACAATTCAAAGGGTCTCCCAACTGACTGAAACTACCAGCAGAGTAAAGCCTTCTGTCCTGAGTGCTGTAACCACGCAGGTTTTTAATCAAGGAACTTGAAATATTACAGGGTGTGACTTTTTTACACTAGAAATGATGTAAGTCTTTAACATGAATCTAAAGTTATTCCTATTTCTAGAAAGCTCACTATTTCACTGACCTAGAGCCCAGTTTCCCAGGGAAAGCCTGAAAGAACAATCTCTTTAGGACTTTTGATGGAATTTTGTGACTTCCATCATTTACTCCACTAATTCAAGAAAAAAAAAATCTACTGTGTTTTTTTTAACATTTTATTTATTTATCTGACAGAGAGAGAGAGAGAGAGAGAGAGAGAGAGAGAGAGAGATTACCAGTAGGCAGAGAGGCAGGCAGAAAGATAGGAGGAAGCAGGCTCCCCACCAAGCAGGGAGCCCGATGCGGGGCTTGATCCCAGGACCCTGGGATCATGACCTGAGCTGAAGGCAGAGGCTTTAACCCACTGAGCCACCCAGGCACCCCACTACTGTGTTTAAAGTAGTGATGATGTAGTGCTGAGCAAAGAGGCCTGAGTCCTGTCCTGGAGCGAGGGGTCTCCCTGTCTATGTCATTTTAGCCCCTGATCTCAACACTAACAATCTGTAATTTCCACCCCGAGCTTCAATTTCCCCTTTTACTTGTGGGCCAGCGTACTTTCTTGTGGAAAATCATGGTATTTAGGATAAATGCTAAATTCCTTAGCAAAGAACACAGGGCTATTTATGATGTAGCCCCAACTTAAATCTTATAGTTTCCTTCTTCCAAGCTAACAATAATCAAACTTCTTGCAGTTCTTCCCCCAGCTCTTTTCTTCCCCTCCCTTCCCCCCTTTATCCCTTCTTGGCTGTCCATGGCCCATATGAGATGTAACTGGTTCGTAGGAGTACGTTTGTGACACTGTAGGATGAGCAAAAGGAATCTGATATTGAATCAGCGTACCTATGAAAGTATCACCTAGGGTGAAAGGACTTCAAGAAGTCTAAAGGGAACCACACAGAAGCAGGGGTGAACAGAAGGAAGCCTTTGGTGAGTCTCCATGTCAGCTGTGTCGTCACAAGTCAAGGTGGGAGCCCAGCCAATGAGGAAGGTGACCCAGCCCTGCAGAACCAATTGCTAGCCTTGCCCACTCCAGGGCAGTGTTGCTCTTGATGACTGCAGCAGGACAGAGGGCAATTCCTCTAAACTGGAAGGGAGCTCAGCTAGAGGTCAGAGAGAGCCAACGGTGACATTAATGCAGAAAGACGAGCCCCTCTCCTGCTGCTGTGAGAGTGCAAAACCTTCTTCTATGACCACATGTCACGAGGGAAGTCATGAGAAGAAGAGAACACAGATGCATCTGAGTGGTCGTGCTCCCCAACAGCATTTAGCTAGTGTGCAGTCAGAAAAGACTGAGTTACACTAAACTGGCTAGTTAATTTTTTAAAAATAATTTTGCTGCTGAGTGAAAACAGAGGTACCAGAGCATGATGCAGTCAGCTAAATAACAGGTGTGTGCATGTGCAGGGCAGTGTATCTGAGTCCGTTTTGACTCTGCTTTTCATTTCCTTCTGTTCTGCTCCTTTGGACTTAGCTCATGCTCGGTAGTATTGTTATCCATCCCTTGGCTTACCCCCCAAATAGATTTTAAACCTTTTGTCAATGACTGTGTTTTACCTTTTGTTATCCTCAGATTCTGATGATGTCCTCTAAAAAGTACGCTTTCAATATAATATGAAGTCTGGTTGTATCATGTCATTATTGTACTAACTGAAGGCTATACGACACACCAGGCTGTGAGAGTGGAGAAAGACCCGGAATGGGTGTGCCTGCATTTGCACCTCCAATTTGAGGACGTTTTCTTGAGGGAGGTGGGTCTTGAATAAAAGAAATAAAGATGCTGGGAAAATAAGGCTGTCAATGATAGAATGCTAGTTTGTGAGAAGCCCAACACCAGAGAATGGGTAAATGTCCATGGGGACTAGCTTGGAGATCAAAACAGACAGGTCTGTAGCAGGAGATAATAAAACTATTTTGGGAAAGGAGATGGAAGTGTGATGGTCACTGTCAAGATATTGAAAGTGATGCAGTGTGACCTGGGGGCATAGAGGTTTCTCAGCATATATAAGAGAATGACCAGTGGGACAAGGAGTGGGAAGTACATTTGGTAAAAACATTTGGAATGACTGAAGAAAAGAGATAAAAGAAGTGAGGGCAATCTGTAAGAAAAGGGTAGCCTTGTTTGTTGTTGTTGTTTGTTTGTTTTAATGTGTCAGGAAGTGCTTTGCACATAGTACTAAATAAATGTCAAAAGCATGAACAAATGAGTTTATGCATGAACTGAATATATCAGTTTAACAAGTTAAAAAATATAGATAAAAACTCATTTTATAGATTAGATTAAATGAGTTTATTATATAACATAAACTACAAATAAAAACAAGAGCTACAGAAAGATTTATGAATGTTTCTATATAGAAAATTGTGATACCAAAGTTATGTCTATTTCCCTATTATTACCTATCACTGAAGTACTAGCTTTCAGCACAATTTAATTCATGATCATAAATGAACATTTTTTATTATCGGATGGCTATTGAACTTCAACATACACTAAGTGCTATAGAGAACATCAAATAAGACATTGTTCTTTCTTGGTGGTTTCATAACATAACTTAGAGAGGCCACCTTTTTAAAAAAATGAATGTGTGTCCGTGGCTCATCAAGCATTTTAATATCCCAAAGGCCAAAGATGCACCGCACATTTATATTCAGGTTATGATATTTATATATTATAATGTGCTGGGATCCCTATTACTTTCAGTAACACCATCTAGTTCTAAAGGGCAAAGTACACAGAATTCCGAATAAGTTCATCTTTTTCTTCTTTCCTAAAGGAAGGAATGGAAAATCGTTAATATTCTTAAGAATTTTAGAGCAGGGGACAATGGAATGCTCCTTTATTTATTGCTGCATGTACTAACTACTTGATGTAAAGGACTCTTATTTTCATTATTTCGATTATTTCTTAATTTGAAGTGAATCCTTTTAGTCTAATCAGCTGCAACAGTAATCATTAGAAACTGATTAGAAGTGATGTGGAATCTTCATTTTTCTTCATTACCTTTACAGAATCCTAGGACTTTAGAATTAGAAAGAATCCTAAAGATTATTTATTCCGGTTGTCCCAGTGCCTGCTCACAGACTTATTGCCACAAAACATCAAAAACATAAAATACATTCCAAATGGGAACTCCTGAGACTCACCTGGCTTAGAAGGATTGAATCAGAATCTGTAGGGTGTGGTCTAGGTATCTCTGACAAAAGGGATTCTGATGAGGAGACATCCCTGGAAGTGGTGAGTTGAACTATTTTTCAGTTAGGGAAAGTGTCTCTCAGCAGGTTCATGCAGGTAGATGCTGTCAGAATTAGAAATAAAATCTGGATTTACCTTTTCTTAGTCTAGTGCTCTTTCAGATATACCACACTGTTGCACAATACAAAAGAATTTGTGACATATTTCTTAGTTCTAGGCAACCTGTGGGGATGTCAGTTCAAATCCATTGCAATCTATAATAGAATTCTCCTCAAAGTCAGTTTATAAATTGTATGAAAAAATCATATATTTTTGGTCCAGTGGCTTACCTAGATTTTTCTTTTATTCTAATTGGCCTGTTTTGACTCTGAGTGACATTTGGTTTTATCATAATTCCATCATCAAAGGATCCACTGTTGTCCACAACAGAGGCTATAATTAAGAATATGAAACTAAAAAAATAAAATTTGATACATCTATATGATGGAATCCTATATAGCTCTCAAAAATGTATATTTTAAAAATATATGTATATATATATATACTGTGTGATTCCAATTTTGTAAAAATAACAACATTTGTAACAAAATGACCGATGGCCAATATAGCATAGTTGAAAATGTTGACAAAGGTCACTTCTGGACTACAAGACTATCTCAATATAAACATTTAATGCTATAAATTCTTCTAAGTCAGGATTCAGCAATTTCTATTGGTAAAAAAGCCAGATAATAAATATTTTAGCCATTGCAGGCCCTAGGTCTCAACCTCAATTACTCACCTCTACCATTTTAGCTTAAGTGGCTATAGACAATATGTAAAAAGTTTATAGTAGCTATGCTCCAATACAACCTTATTCACAACATAGCTGATGGGCACGGTTTGGCCCAAGGACTATAATCTGCGAACTACTTTAGCTGCATCCCACAAATTTTGATATGGTGTGTTTCTATTTGTAGTTAGAAATGCTAATTTTACTTTTGATGTTTTCTTTGGCCCATCCATAGTTTTGTTAAAAGTGTATTATTTAGTTTTCAGATGTTTAGAGATTTTAAAGATATCTTTTAGCTGTTGATATCTAAATTAATTCCATTGGGGTCAGAGATATACTTTGATTTGAATTTTTTAAAATGTATTGAGACTTGTTTTTAGGGTCTAGAAAATGATCTATCTTGGTAAATGTTTTGTGTTCATTTGAAAATAACATGTATTCTGCTGTTGTTAAGTGTTTTATAAATATCCATTAGGTCAAGTTCATTGATAGTATTTTTCAAGTCTTCTACATCTTTATTGATTTCCTGTCTACTCACTTTACAATTATTCACAGAGGGATGTTTAAATTTCTGACTATAACTATGGGTTCGTCTATTGCTTGTAGTTCTATTAGTTTTCTGCTTCCTGTATCTCAAAACTCTTCCTTCTGTTTGAAAGACTTCCTTTAACATTTCTTATAGTGCGTATCTGATGCTGATGAACTTTTTCAGCTTTTGTGTGTCTGAAAACAATCTTTATTCTATTTCTTTTTTGAAAGATAGTTTCATTGGGTAAAATTCTAGATCGACATTAAAAGTGTTTTTCTCAGTGCTTTAAAGAGATAGCTTTATTCTCTTCTTGCTTGCATTGTTTCTAATAAGAAATCTGTCATCTTTATGTTTGTTCCTTTGTATATAATATAACTTTTCTCTCTAGTTCTTTATCACTGATCTTGAGCTGTTTGTCTTTGTGTCATTCTCTTCATGTCTCTTGTGCTTGGAGTTCATTAAGCTTCTTAAATCTGCTAACTTATTATTTTCATCAGGTTCAGAACATTTTCAGCTATCATTTCTTTTAATATTATTTATCATTTCCCTCTCCTCCTTTGAGAACTCCAGTTGGATGTTTATTAGGGTGCTCTATTTTCTTCCACAGGCCACCCATGGTCTGTTAAATTTTCTTAGTCTTTTTTTTTCTCTCTCTTTTTCAGTGTGGACAGTTTCTATTGGTGTGTGTTTAAGCATACTAGTTTTTCCTTTCACGATGTATAATCTGCTGTTACTCTATTCAGTGTGTTTTTCACTGTACACATTGCAGTTTTCATCTCTATTAGTTCAGTTTGGGTCTTCGTTTGTATCTTCCATGTCTTTACTAACTTGTTCAATGTTTCCTCTAGCTCTTCAATACATGGAATACAGTTATGGTAAATGTTCAGTGTCTTTGATAATTCTAACATCTGTGTCAATTCTTTTTCAGTTTGGATTGATTCATTTTTCTGCTTACTATGGATATTTGCCTACTTCTTTGCATACCTGGAAGTTTTTTTAATTAAATTTTTCTCTTTTTTAAAAATTTTTTATTAAATTTCACTTTGCTAACATACAGTGCAGTATTGGTTTTGGGAGTAGAATTTAGAGACTTATCACTTACATACAATACCCAGTGCTCATCATATCAAGTGTCCTCTTTAGCACCCATCACCCATTCAGCCCATCTTGCACTGCCTACCTCCATCAACCCTTAGTTTGTTCTCTCTCATTAAGAGTCTCTTATGGTTTGTTTCCCTCTCTCTTTTCCCCCCACTTTCCCATATGTTCATCTCTTTTCCTACTTAAATTCCACATATGAATGAGTTCATATGGTATTTGTTTTTCTCTGACTGACTTAACACTTAGCATAATACATTCTAGCTCCATCCATGTCATTGCAAATGGCAAGATTTCATTCTTTTTGATGGCTGAGCAATATTCCATTGTGTATACATACCACATCTTCTTTATCCATTCATTAGTTGATGGACATTTGGGCTTTCTCCACAGTTTGGCTTTTGTTGAGTTGATGGACATTTGGGCTTTCTCCACAGTTTGGCTATTGTTGATGCTGCTGCTATAAGCATCGGGGTGCATGTACCCTTTCAAATCTGTATTTTTGTATCCTTTCATACCTGGAAATTTTTAATCAGATTTAGACATTGTGAATTTGACCTTGCTGAGTGCTGAATGCTTTCATATTCTTGTAAATTTTCTTGAGCTTTGATATTGCATGCACTTAGGTTACTTGGGACCAGTTTGGTCCTTTGTGGTCTTGCTTAAGACTTATAATTAAAGGGGCATCTGGATGGTTCAGTTGAGTGCGGATTCTTGATTTTGGCTCAGATCATGATCTCAGGGTCATGAGATCGAGACCTGAGTTGGGCTCTGCACTGGGCTTGGAGCTTGCTTATGATTCTCTCGCTCCATCTCCCCTTAACCCTCCCCCTCTCCCCCTGCTCATGCTCACTCCCTCTTTCTCTCTCTGGAAAAAAAAAAAATTATAATTAAGGAAAACTTAGTGCTCTTTATTCCCTACTATTGAGACAGGACTTCTACTCAATGCTTAATGAATTATGAAACTTTCCAGTTTGACTGGTAGGAACAGGCACTATTTTGGGCCCTGTGTGAGTGCTGAATATTGTTTCCTCTAATCCTTTCAGGTAGCTCTTTCCTTAATCTTAGGCAGTTTCTTTACCTGCAAGTGGGGATTAGTACTCTCCTTAATACTCAAGGGGGCTCTCTGTAGATCTTTTGACTAATTTCTCTGTGAAAGTCTTTCCTCTCCGGTATTCTGCCCTTCATGATTTAGCCTCCTTGGTCTTCCCATACTGTCATCCTGAACTTAAGGAGTCCATTGAGCTCAGCCTGCATCTCCTAGGAATTGTTCTTATCAGCATTTATTCCTGAGATCAGTACAGTACCTGAAGCATAAGAGTTTTCATAGAAATTAGATCAAACAAATTTTTTTAGGGGCGCCTGGGTGGCTCAGTCATTAAGTGTCTGTCTTCGGCACAGGTCATGATCCCAGGGTCCTGGGATCAAGCCCCACATCGGGCTCCCTGCTTTTAGGGAAAACCCGCTTCTCCCTCTCCCACTCCCCCTGCTGGTGTTCCTCTTTCACTGTGTCTGTCTCTGTCAAATAAATAAATAAAATCTTTAAAAAACAAAACAAAACAATTTTTTTAATATTTTATTATTATTTTTTTAGTTTAAAAATTTCTGCCACTGCCATAGATTAGAGGCTTTTCACTGAAGTGAATCATTCATGGAATATCTGTGCCCTCCCTGGCTTCATAGAATGCCTTATAAACCAAATATTGGCCTTTGTATCATTGCTTTTCTCAAAGAGAATATCAGATTATCTGCAATGATGCATTGTCTTTAAAAGATCACCAGATAAGCACTATTTACTCAGCTTTCAGTGGTGATAATACAGGTCACTATAAATATGTATTTAAATTAGTATGAAGGGGCGCCTGGGTGGCTCAGTTGGTTAAACGACTGCCTTCGGCTTAGGTCATGATCCTGGAGTACTGGGATCGAGTCCCACATCAGGCTCCCAGCTCCACCGGGAGTCTGCTTCTCCCTCTGACCTTCTCCCCTCTCATGCTCTCTTTCTCACTCTATCTCTCTCTCAAATAAATAAATAAAATCTTAAAAAAAATTAGTATGAAGATATTTATAGATATATAATAAGCAATTAAATTTAAAATTCATTAAATGGGTGATTCTTAACCCAGTATGTATCAAAATCATCTGGGGAACCAGCTTGTACCTAAGAGATTCCAATTTCATCAAAGCCCTCCAGATGATTCTACTGGGATTAATCCACAGGTAAATTTAGGGTATCAGTTTCCTCTTCTGCCAAATGGGAAAAATGGTTATTCTTAACTCACTGGGTTGTTATGAGACGTGATGAAATAATGTATTCAAAACATGTAATTCAGTGGTTGCATATAGGGAATGCTTAAATATTATAAATATCATGTAAAATATATTTTCTTGAGGAACGATATATATGTATACAATAGATAATTTTTTTACTTGTCTTTAGGCAATGATAATTTATACCTAATCTTTGGAATTTCCTGTTACCTTAACCCAGAGTAGTCTCTAATGGCTGTTAAATCCTGAGAATTTAGGGAATTAGAAGTTTTCTCTTAACAGACTTAAATGTAATTGGGGATTAGAACCACAATAGAAAATAGGCAAGTGAGAATAACTAGAAAGTAGGCTGAGTTTAACTACAGGAGTCATACAAAGTATTTTCTTCAAGAAAGTGAGTCACTTGGGGTGTTCAGTTTAGAAGATGTCTTCATAATATTTTGAGAACTCAAGTGAATCTTTTCTCTAGGCACCTAGGTGCGTTTAACTTGTCTTATTTCCTTTCATTTCCTTGGATGGAGCCAAGACTTGGATAATAGCAGATAGAGAGATGTTGGAACATTAGTATTAGGAAAGAGCTAGTTTTCCTATACTTACCTAAGAATCCAGGTCTTTGCTAGCTGTATTAAGTTATAATTCTGCAAAAATGCCTCAGGTGAACTTAAGGTGCAAGTCTCTAAAAGCTCATCTGGGATATTAGGCTTCTATTAACAGACTCTAGTCAAGTCACACTTTATTTTCATAATATACCAGGTAATATAGGTCAGTAATAGAAGTGGGAAAATCCCATGATCACCTAAAAATCAATCAAGTCAGAAGGTAAGACTGTTTAACAGTGAAAGTATTCACTGTGAAATGTATTAAAAACAAGGAAATTCTCCCTTATTTCTCTCTGATTATCCCATAATATGTATGTCTGGGGAGTGATTTCTTTCATTAATAACCACTCCCCTAGAATGTATTGAGTGAGATCTTACAGGGTGTAGTTCACCACTCTGCATGAGACGTGATGGGAATTTCAACAGAAAAAGGATAATACACCTCCCAAATGTCCAAGACACTGAAAAAGAAAACGCAAAACTTGTAGTCCCTTAATAGTATCTTAACTGTATCCAACACAAACAAATGAAAGATTCACTCTACACCCCAGATCTGAAAGCTTTCCGATCTATATTTAAGCGTATTCTGGATATATTATTTAGTAAAATAAGTTATTATTTGAAAACCCATACGTCTGATGCCCCAAGATCCAAAACACAATACTGTATACTTGTAATTTTCAGTGATAGACTTGTGATTAATATCAACAAGATCAATTTTACCTACTAGTAATTAACTCCCCAGTCACCTCCCAAATTCATGATATTATGTAATAATAATACAAGCAAATGTGCTTTGAGCTTGGTTAATGACATGTAGAATCAATTGTTCTATGTCCAAAAATAAAGCTAGATAATTAAAAGGAAAAAAATCATTTGTTGAAATTGAAGCAGCACGAGGACAGTTACCTTGCAGATTGTGTATATGTGTAAATTGTAGGGGAAAAGTGTTTTACTGAAATAAAGGTAAGAAAATGATTGCACCAGCTACAAAAGCTGAAATTGTGTTTCATTTTCCAGCAACTTTCATTTTGATAAGAGTGATGTTAGATATTTTTTCCACACCATTTACCTAGCTCTTCTCTTTATTCAATTATTTAGCAGTGATAAGTCAAATAGCATTTAGTTTACCAAGGTTTGTGTAGTACCATTTGTTGAAATCAAAAGTGATTTATAGCATGCAAAAAAAATTTCTGGGTACTAGATCTAATTAATTATATTTGTAGCAGACAGTAAATATTTATGTATGTACTAATTGTACTTTAACTATTATACCTGAAAACAGATAAATTCATTTAAATGGCATAGCCACAAAGGACATTGTTAGTAAAGTTAGGACGTGGAACTAACCACATCCGTTTTTTGGAAAGACATGAAAAACAAGTATTTTTATGTTAAAGAAATGATTTAAATATATTTTTTGTTTCTATTTTACATAATAACCTTTTCAATTCTTTTTAATAAGTCTATGCCCACTTACAAAGCTTATGCACACATCTTTTGGAGGTAGATTATTTTAGTGGATTATCTCTCCTGTTCTGGGAAGTCCAACTTTCCCCCCCCCCACAAATGTTTGTGGTAAGTGATTCATACCAGTGTCCAGTTTGAAGCAATCATGAATATCAGTTGGCATTTTGTGAGTAGATGTGTTTGTCTTCCTGAGGTTGTTATGCTGTGCACCTCAAACACATTCGACATCAGCCTATTGAGAAATCATCTCTGTAAGCAGGGTGCATGTAACAGTAGCTTCCTCACAGGTTTATGTGTTTAATTAGCTGACAGAATAGACGAAACTGTAGGGGCTGAAGACTTGCAAGAGAAAATAACATGAAAGTGCTGTGTAGATCTTATTGTGCCAACTGCTATTAACAAAAAATAAAATAACCGAAAAGCAGAAAGGGAATTAACTGAACTTTTTCTTTTTTTTTTTTTTGAAGAATCCAAATTTGCTAATTCACCTGGTTGTAATAAATTGTACATCCCACAAACAACTCCCTCAGTATAAAAATGCCCCAGTTTCAGACAGTGTATCTGAGCTCAGGTCAGTGAAGCCAAATTGAAAAATAGGGATGAGGTTGTGATTCTGGAGGTAGTTAATGAAACTGAGATTGATGTAGTCCAACTCTAGCTCTCACTTTATATTTCTAATATGTAAACGGGAGCTCCAGAAATAGTTTGCACATGGTCACGTGCTTTGTTGTATCTCAGATATTACATATTTCTCTCACCTTTTAATGGAATTATCTTGTATTTTGAAAATACACATATTCAGTATAACACTCTTATGTCCAGATATGTTAATTATAGGAGATATCCACACAAATATGTAATATTAATACTTACATGTTATATTAAAGCATGGAAATACTTTTTAATCAAAACCTTTATTGCTTGCTACCAGAAAAAAATATGTGAATTATCACAAAAACTTATTTAAGAAGATGTTTTAATTAGTATAAGCACTGGGTTCACTGTTACATTTTGCATGATGATCACTAATAATAGTAAAAATGAATTTTGTCATATTTAGAATTTATTTAAGTCTTATGGGTTATAGTACTTTATTCAGTGTGAGTGAGTTTAATTTCTTTTCAGCTTTTTTTAAAAAAGAAAATAAAAGAAAAAGAAAACATCCTTAATTTAAGAGGGGAAAATGACTTTGAAGAGATTATACCAAAGATTCTAGGGATTCTTATATATCAAATAGCTTATAAAATAGGATTTTTTGAGGTGGTATTTGCAAGTAGTCCAAAATATTTAAATTTAGACACGACTGGCATTTACTTCAGGTGGAAGTGCTTGGAAAACTGTATGACAATTATTGCAGCATCAAAAAGCAGGTGGCAAATGGAGAAACCCTTCTCTGAATCCTAGGTAATAATTATGGATTCAATTGTACTAGCCGTTTCTTAAAATGGTCAAATCAGCCATTTGGGTAGCCAGCCTTATCCTTCTTTGTACCTGTGGTGGAACAGGCAAGTCTCACTGCCCATTTCATGGTTGGAGCATCTGGACTTTGCCTGAGGCCCATAGACCTACACTTTGTGAATACCCATAACACAGTGGCCCAAACTCCTTTATTAAGGGAACCTATAAAAAGCCCTATTAGTCCTGGAGATGCTGTCCTGTCAGTGGAACTCAAGAGTGGATTTGAACATTTAGTGCCAGAGAGAACCATATAAATCCTTTAGATGAAAAAGGTTACTTGAGGGGAAAATAAATATTACCAAATCAAACTTACTCAAACCAAAGCAGATCATCTGTTCTTACCTCCCTAGCTGAAGTCCAGGGTCTTCAGAATCAATGTGGGAACCTGGCCTGTGGCCAGAGAAGCTCTGTGACTTGTACCAATTGGTATTCGTGCCTGTCTATTGGATATGGTAACATAGATAATTTCTGTCTTAACTTAATTTGAAGTAAAGATGGCAGACAAATTTATTAACCTTCTGAATATCATTGGAAATAGGTTAAAGGCTAAAGCTCTTCTCTCCAAGAAAATCATAAAGCTTCTGAAGGCTTGAGTGTTGGAATGTCCCTGATCCTCAGAATAAGAATCCTTGTCTCTAGATGGTTACCAGTGTTACTTTAGGTTACCTTGTCCCTAGCAATGTGTCTGGGTTGGTTTATTGTGGCCTTTTGAGATGGAGTCACATTGAAACATGCAATGACAGGCTTTTACTTTTGCAGTCATGCTCTCCTTTGGTAGCTTAGGCTTTTGAGGAAATCATCAATAATTTCAGATATATAGTTTTGTGACTAGTGCAATGCTTGATGACTGAAGATACAGTAAGAGTAGTAGTGTTTATTGATTGTGCTCTGGTAGGTGCTTTGTATATTATGTCATTTCATCCTCATAGCTCTCTGAGGTAGGACTGTCATTGTCCCATTTTACAGATGAGGTTAGATAATTTGCTGGAGGCTGCAGAGCTAGAGTGGTAGATTCAGGGTTAGAAACCATGCGGTCTGACTCCAAGCCCTGATGATCTCTGTAGTTACAGTGAAAAAGCCATCTTTGAATTCTTTTGGGTGTCCTAATTCTGCTGCCCACACTTTAAGTGGGTAAGAACTACTCAAGAGACATCCTCCCATCTTTTGCCTTAATTCTCTGTTCTACTTCATCTTCTCATTTTCTCTTTTAAATACCCTCCTTTGTAATTCTTTTCTTATAACTTTCCAGAGGAGTCAAGAAAGGGAGCCTAGATGGGGGAGTGGGAGTGGGGAGGTGCTCGTGTTATTTAGATGACACAGTCAGGGGTGGTAAGAAGGAGATGGAGTCTGGTTTTTTAATTATGGGGATTATTACAGCTCTTTTTCTATCCCACCTTAATCCTTCACTAAATGGTGAAGGTATCAACACAGAACCACTCCTGAATAATTGTTCTTGTGTGTGATCTAAGACAGGCAGGTCAGGTTAGGTGAGGGTGAGTTTGAAAAGACAGCTTGAATAAAGAACAGAAAAGAGGACAAATCTGTTACTGCCACATGAACAAGGCTTGGCCAGCTTTTCCTATTAAAGTATTATCCTCTGTTTCTTTCTTGTGTTTTTCTCTTGCTTAGAAACAGTTGTAAATATTTACTTTTAAACTTTTAAAATATAAATACAATGAAAAAAAAAGTCAAGTCACTTACCTAAAAGTTCAGTACTATCAGGCATTTCTCTTACATTAAATGGCTGAATAATAATTTGCTCTTTGCACCCAGTAAAGCATCATGAACTCTTAATTTTTATCAAAGACATACCAAATAATTGAAAAGCAAGACAGAAGATGATTTGGAGTAGAGAACAATTGATATTTGAATATCCTTATTTCAGAGAGCTGCTTTACTTTAATTAAAATAATTTAATATCATTAACATTTTGTTCCTCAAAATAATCTATATGCTAAGTATTATCTTTATTTAGAGGTTAGAAAAATAAAAGTGTATGTTTTATTCAGAATTTTGAAGTAAATCAATAAAAAAGCCACTTTTATACTACAAAAATTAAAAAAGAATTGAGACAATCATCCATATAATAAAATCTCGAACTGCTGTTTTATGCATTGATTGCATTTTGTTCAAATAAAAGGCTTTTTTTTTCTTAAGAGCAAATGCCTAAAATAGATATTTTTCTCTCTTTAAGAATGGCATTATTTAATTATGGAACCAGCAAGAAAGCTTTAGACTGACTCACATAACATTTCTTTTGGTTCGTCTATTTAAAGAAAGTCATAAAGGAGAAAAATCACAGCATGGCAGCTATGTTAATGACTGATGAAAAAAATAAAGTAAAAGACTTCCCCCCCCCCTTTTTGGTACACAGTTAACCCTTTAAAACAACTAGATTAACTATGCTTGGTAACTATATTTTCTAAAATTTTTCTAAAACAGATCAAATGCCCAAACTTGAAAATTACATTCCACAGCCTTTACAACAAACTAGTAAATTATTCTAAGGTTTACTTCACAACTAACTGATCTTCAAAAAAGATTTTTGGACACAAATACAGAAATTAAATCCAAAAACTAGAAGTATGCATGTCAGTGCCACTGAGAAGAAGATATAAATATATGTGATTATTCACAAAACCACACACAGTTCTTTTCTCTATAGATTAGAGAATAGAAACTATAGCTGTATCACTTTACTGTCCCATTTGCCTCTTTGAAAAGAAAAAAATCTAGCCTCTTTATTTCCTAACATGCAATGCCAAAACACAATAGTATGTGATTTTCCTGTGGGAACTATTTCCTTTCTTAAATCACAGCATGCACCCAGAAGCCTCCCTTGTTCTTCACTTCCCATTTTGGCATGTCAGCAGTTCAAGGAAAAGGAATTCTGTGGGTCTTTCTTTTTTCTTTCTTTCTCTCTCTTTTCCTTTCCCCTTCCTCCTTCCTTCCCTCCATCCGTCTCTCCTTCCCTCTCTCCCTCCCTCCCTCCTTTCCTCTCTCCCTCCTTCCCTTCCCTTCCCTTCCCTTGAATCCTGACTTTCTTTCTCCTCCTGAGGAAAGGGTGAGTTGGCTTGAAACTCTAAGATGAACTCAAGGTTGCATCATGACAATTGGAATTAGCAAGTTGCTGTGGTGACCCCCCACCAGCTGCTGTCATTTGGAGTGTGTGTGTGCCAGAGAAGCTACAATGGGTAGAGGCATCCTATTGAATAAAAAAGAGAACATTATAAACCAAACACATTAATTGGCCAAAATGTAAAATCAATAAAAAGAAATGAGCTGGGAACCAAAGCAGATGGACATTGGTAGCTTGCCTCTTTCTTCACCAGAGGTTTTCTGTTTCAAACCATCTGGAGAAATGTAATGATGAAGTGAGTGAGCATGACTCTCCTGGTCACAAAACAAACACTATTATTAGTTTATCATCTTGGAAAATACTCACTAAGCTAATGTGGGACTGACTTACATAACATGCTCTGAATTTGCCCAGGATAAAGAGTAACAGATGAAAACTTAGGTTCAGGTGGCAGTCATGGGTATAGAGAATCAGGTGTTATTAGTGTTTAGTTAATAAAAATTGATATTTGAGCCATTAATAGCTCAGTATCTTGCCATTTTGTGTAATAATTTCCTATATCATATAAAATTGCTTTGAAGCTTGTGATCAAATATTGTTCCATTGAAAAAAAACCTGACATCTGTATTTTCTTGATAAGGTCCAGATTGGCTCAAATGCAAACTTTATTTGGAAAACATAAGATATAAAATGGTCCTTTTTTTGTGTTCTAATTGGAAGCATTTACTACATAGCAAGAGGAAACCAGAATCACAGAACTGCAGAAATAGGTTTTATTTTCAGATAGAAATAATAATGTCCATCATTTCTGTCATTGGCAATTATAAGTAGAAAAAAGTTCACTCTCTACCGATCATTTCAATAGAACACAAGCTAATAGTTACACTATTCATGCACTATCAGGAAACAGATCTTTCATAAGCAACATCTTTTTCATTCTTAGTATGTATCCCAGATATGAACTAGGTATTAACTAGAAATATCATCCTACATTATGCAGATGGTAAATGTTTCTCCAGAAAAGTACTAGTTTGATGTAAATTGCTCTCAAATGTCCAGGTGCTTAAAGTTATTATTGGTAACATAATCAATGATTGGCATATGAAGATGTGTTTTGTGTCTCATTTCTTTAAAAAAAAATCTACTTTTTTTAAATGGTGATTTTATATGTTAAGGTGTGGAGGTGTAAAGAGACAAAAAGCCAGCATTTGTGTTACTCAGTACTGCTTCAGCGTGCTTTAATGTAACATCAAGCTATGGAGTATTTTCAAATCTACCTGTGTGATTATGATACTGGAATCATTATTTTAAGAAAGCCAGTTGCCTTTTACTCATTTAGGTTCTTGCTATTCCTCTGCCTATTACTAGATTGGGCTGCAAGTACAATCAGAATTTCCTAATCTTTTATACCCTGCTCACTACCCTCTTGATTATGGTTTTTTTTTTTAAAGATTTTATTTATTTTTTTGACATAGAGAGAGATCACAAGTAGGCAGAGAGGCAGGCAGAGAGAGTAGGAAGCAGGCTCCCTGCCGAGCAGAGAGCCCAATTCAGGGCTCGATCCCAGGACCCTGAGATCATGACCTGAGCCGAAGACAGAGGCTTTAACCCGCTGAGCCACCCAGGCGCTCCACTGATTATGGTTCTAATAGAAGCATGAGGAGCTAGTGGCCCAACTTCTCTGAAGATACAAGCATCCAGGGCCAGGCTAACAATAACAAAGGTGGAAAAGATCAGACTTGCAGGGGTTGGGCTTTGCACTAGATCTTTACCTGGACCAAGGTAGCCATGGGTGGGCAATGACTCAACACAAACCTGGTATCCCTCTCTTCTGGGATATGGCACAGACCCAGGGGATCTACTGTGAAGTGGCAATGGGTCTCTCTTAATGACAGAAGCTCTGGATAGGGAATATAGCAAAAGATAAGCATGGTCTTAAAAAGCAGACAAGGTAAGTCTGCCAGGGAATTCCGTATCTTGGCATTTGTCCTGGAAGGGTATACAGTCCATTTGCATGAGGTGAATTCTGACAACTGACTCTAGCCTCAAGGAGCATTAATAAGAATAAGGAGAGGTCTGGCTCTAGGGGGAAAAAATGCTATGGGCAATGACAAAGATAGTTGCCCAGACAAAAGAAATAAGGCAGAAGCCGCTTCACCAAACTGAGGTTGAAGGTCAGAGCTGGTACAAGTGTGGCTTGCCAAAGGAATAAGGTGAAACTTCTTCAATCTAGTTCTTTTTCTGCCTCCTAGTCTACTCTAGATGAGTCTGGACTCATCTAGACCAGGAAGTTACAGGTAAAATCAAATGACTCTATCTCTGGAAAGAGTCTGGAAGTCTGAGAAATATGCTCAGAATTACCCTAATGAATTGGTGAAAAAGAAAAGATTTTCACCAAGTTGACTACAAACAACTACCTTGTATCCATTTGATACATTTTATTGGATTTTCTCATAGACTATACAAGTTTCACTTCAGAGGAAGTATTAATGGCAGACAAGTCCTTCAATAAGGTTTCTTAGCACCTACTATATGCAAAACCAGATTTCACAAGGAAGGGATAATTAAGAGAAAAAGCAAATCAAAGCATCTCTGCCCTCCAGAAATTTAAAATCTAATACCTATAAAGAAAGCAGTTGGGTCCCCTCCGTGTGGTAGAAGCTAAGAGCAAATAACAGATGTTAGATGTTGGAGCTGAAAATCTATTACTTTACTAGAAATAATAACTTCAGAGCCCCAGTGTCAGAAGTATCGTCCAGCCCACGGCTCTAAGAATCAACCCAATACATACAACAAGTCATACTTCAATGAAGTGGTGCTTAGCAGCTTCTAAACTATTGTAAAAATAACAACAAACCAATGAATAAGAAGGCAAAAGTAAAGGAAGCCAAAAGTGGGGAAGTAGAGAAACTGTTAAGATCAGACCTTTCAGAAGCATAGGAAATTATTCTGTATATAGCCTGCAGAAGGAACCAGAGAAGTTGGGGTGAGGATACAAGCTTCTGGATACTGGCTCTCAGGATAATTCCAGTATACTAAGGGAAGTGTGTTTCCAAGTTCCTGCTCCTTGTTCTCATATTTTATTTTAATCACTAAGTAAGTGTGCCTGTTATTTCAGTATTTTAGGAAGGCAGTTATCTAGATCTATCTTATCGTGATTTTGAACATTTTCTCAAATGATCCAGCTTTCTTTTTCTAAACTGAATGTGTCATAGAAACGTATAAATTGCAGTAATAAAAAATGGAGTTTTATGATTTTTTTCATAGCTATTAAGATTCAGCATTAGATTCTTTTTTTTTTTTTTAAGATTTTATTTATTCATTTGACACAGAGAGAGAGATTACAAGTAGGCAGAGAGGCAGGCAGAGAGAGAGGAGAGAGGAGGAAGCAGGCTCCCCGCTGAGCAGAGAGCCCGATGTGGGCCTCGATCCCAGGACCCTGGGATCATGACCTGAGCCGAAGGCAGTGGCTTTAACCCACTGAGCCACCCAGGCGCCCTCAGCATTAGATTCTTATCTAAGTCAAAGAGAAAATAACTTAAGAGGATGGCATGATTTCTTATAGTCAAAACTGGAGGAGAGCTTATGAAAGCTCATTGTTTAGGTAGCAAAGCTAGGCAGGACTTATTTCTAAGTTCTAAACTATGATATAATAGACAAATAAAATACAGTGTACTAACAAGATGGTGAAAGAATAATCTCTAAGAATAATATTAGAGCCACATAAGTAATAAAATAATGACTTCTTTTTTTTAAAAAAAGATTTTATTTATTTGACACAGAGAGAGAGATCACAAGTAGGCAGAGAGACAGGCAGAGAGAGAGGAGGAAGCAGGCTCCTCACTGAGCAGGGAGCCCGATTCGAGCCTCGATCCCAGGACCCTGAGTATCATGACCTGAGCCGAAGGCAGAGACTTTAACCCACTGAGCCACCCAGGCACCCTAAAATAATGACTTCTAATAGAGAAAATCAGTGAGTGAATGAAAACCTGTAGCCAATCTTAAAAATCGTTAATAACATAATATGTCTTACAAGAAAAAAAATGAATTGGCCACACAAAAGACAACATATTCATCAACCAGAGAGCAATGACATTCCCGCCATGTGTTTAATACAGTATCTCTTGGTTGTGATGTTTATGATTTCCATTTTGGCATCTTCTAGAGGTGGAGGTGGTAAATGTTTCTGAAATTTAAGAAGTTGCATCTAAGGTAACACTCTTGAGAAGACTCCATTGCTGAATTAAGGCAGAGAAACCTGAACTCACTTTCCTCTTTTTTACTGGAATAATTAGTTCATGATGGCAAGACGCACCAAGTTATGCAGAGATACTAAAGACTACCTACACTGCTAGGCAAGACTAGGAACTCTCACATACCGAGTACATCACATAGTTACTTCTTTATGGTAAATTGCATTCACAAAACAATCTGTTAATTTCCCCTTCAGAAGGGAAAATGTATATCAAACATATATGGTCTTTTTTGAAAATAGAGAAATTAACTATAAAAGAAAATTAGAAATTCAAAATTTGGTGCATATATCATTCTATATCATTGGACATGTTCTTAAATTTAAAAATACATATGCAAAACAACTGTTATTAAAATTATTGGGTGGTTTTTATCAAACCCTTTGAAAACATTTAAACTTTATTTTAAAAACAAAATTTTAGATTTAGGTGCATACATTTGATGCATTAACTAAATGCTCATATTACTACATTCTAAAATTTCTGTCTTTTTGGACCCAATATTTTTCTTTAATTTAAATTTACCTAACTTAGAAAATTTACATGTGTGGTGATTCAATGGTTTCTGAAAATATATTAAATATTTGTCTCTATGTTAAAATTTGTCTTCAGTTTTTACCCACTGTGCAAATAAACAAAGAAGCCTTTTCACTCATAAGGCCTACATCCAAAGGGACTGTGACTCTGAAGTATGTTTTCAAGTCATGCTTCATGCAGAGCTGTTAGAGACTGTGATTTTGTAAAGGACTGACAGGCAGATATTCGAGGGCGGATTGACTCATGATTTTAAATAATATAACCAAACATTCATCAAAACCAAATGCTTCAAAGTGGTCATCTTGTAGGTATTAAATACTCATTTCAGTGATGCTACCATTGTTCAAACCAGCATTGGACATCCTCTTGATAATTGCCTTCATATGCTACTGCCCACTATTTTGAACATTTTTTATAATGGAAAATCTTTGTCCAATAAAAGAAGACTGACTTCAGGAAACTTACGTGGAGTTAGGTGTGATAAATGTGGATATCTGTGCTTTGGGTTTAAACATGAAGGCTGGCTGTAAAGTCAGAATATTTTTCTAGTAGCTAATTATCACACTTGGAAAGTAATTCCAAAAGAAGAGCTTGATAAATGGTTTGAGCAATGGGGAATGGAGAGGGTACTGGGTTCAGTGAAACTTGTGTATAGACTCTCAGGGTCGCTGCTGTAAGAAGGCCATCCAAACGTCTCATTGCCTCATAGTGGTCATACTTTGTAAGAAGAGACAAAAGAGGAGTGTTGCTGACTGACTTTTCAATGAAACCTCCTAATGGGACCTGGGACTTTACCATTTAGCCTGAAAGTAAGGATATTGACTTTTCTTCTCAGATTTTCCCTCTAAGAAGGAGTTTGGCTTCTCAGAATTATCTTAACAGATGTTTCCAGTTTCCCTATGGTGAATGAGAAAATTAATGCATGTATTTTGTGAATATGCACTGAGCTTGGACTGGAAGGCCTCGGTCAGGTCAAAAGAAAGCCTTTAACTTCGATATGTAAACATCTCTTGGAAACTGAAGGGAGTGCTACTGTTAGTATTTTACCCTAATAAATCATAGGGAAACTGTAGCAGAATCCATTCAAATATCTGTATGTGAAATCTCCAGGAAAAAAGTCAAGCAATCTTACAGTTTTACAAAGTTCTATGTGAAAAATACTATAATTATCTCCTGTTCTGGGAAATTAAATTTTCTTAAATTTTTCAATAATTGAGAATAGAGAAAATGTAAGATTCTGAGAGAGAAGAATTTTCATGTGTAGAAAGAAAGCACTGTATCAGGTACTTACCAACTTCAAAAATGACAGTTGAAACATTTTGTCAAAATTCATTCCAGTGAATCTACCACAAATAAACATTACCACGAGTTAGATGTGCCTGAAAAGAAATAATTAAGATGTTCCTATCAGCTCAATTTTAAAAATCCAATTTCTATTTCATCGAATTATTATTTTTTATAGTAGTATATTTCAACTTAGTGAAAATTAGCTGCGCTCCCCTCCTCCCAGTAACAAAGTGAGTATGACAGGTATCACTAGGAAAAATAAATCATATTTAATCCAACAGAAACCATTTTGTGGAGTAGATGCTAACAGCATTTAGGATATTTTTCAGCACGGTTATTCATTTAAACAATTTACTCAATTTTTACTTTATGTCACATGCATGGGACTGTTTGAGGGAATGTTTTTCTAAGGTAGAAGGGAGTGATACTTTATATATACTTCAATATAATCCTGCAGATTGGCTTTAGGAGAGTCTTTAGAATAAAATCTCTTTATTTTTTTTAACAGTGTGATAAATGAGTCATTGAAGAAAAAAGTATATGTGATTATGCATAAAGAGTAAGATTCTATGAGAGAGGCTTCTTTCTGTGTTCTCAGCAGTTAAAAAAATTAAGCAAAATATGTAGCACTTTTCTTTTTTCACTACAGTTCTAAGACAGATTGAACTCATTTTCTAGTATTACTAAAACTGAAATAAGTAATAATTTGGGCACAGTATTTATGAATATGCTAAACATACAAAATTCTAGACAGGGGTCACAGAACTTACTAAAAGATCACCTATGTAGTTTGACCACTAAAGGCCACATAATAAAATAACAAAACAATTAATTTTCAAGGAAAATCACAAGCATTAGGATTATTATGTTTTAGTATTAAAACCAAAATAATTTCTCACTTGCTTGCAATCTTTAAATGTGATGGAAGAGAAAATACTCAGGAAAGGTACCTCTAAATATGTTACAATATGATTTTTTTGCAATTTAAATATTATTAATTATTCTCACATATGGAGGGTGCTGAACACAATTTTGATAATTTTCTCACTATAATGATTTACTATTAAATACAATTATTTTTATGTAATTTTCCCAGTTTAAAGTGTTAAAACTATAGCATGTAAAAAAAAAATGGAAAACAGAAAAACGTACTTTAAGGACATTTAAAAAATACTATTAATGAAACTTAAATGCTCAGTTATTTTACATTCTAGCTACTTGCCTAAGATAGAGGGCAATCTAAAATTGCCAATTGATGACTGAGTTAAACATTTTCTATACATTAAGAGAATAATTCTCAGGTTTCTTTTAGGAAATACAAATCAGCAAAGGAACTGAACAAATCAGTATGAAACTAAGAGATAACACTCACTTAAAAAAATCACATCAAATGAAAAATAATGTTATCAACAGATTTTGTCATTTACTTATCTGTATCAGGTACTGTAGGAAAACTTAAAGCTTTTAAAATGTCTTGCAGGATTTATAAAAATGTTTAGATACCCTCATGCTTAAAGAAACTATCATCCAATACATAGCTTGGCAACTTTTTTGCTTGTTAACTGTCCTTTTAAAAAAATGCTTTTAAATATTAATTAGATATATTGATTTAAAAGTGTTAAGCATACTTGATACTTTAAATTTTTTTATTTAAAGTATAGCATTACGAAGGTGTAGAGATAAACATAGAAAAATAAAATTTATGAATTACAGTATTTGATGCCAAGTGTTTAAAAATGTTAAAAGAATATAATGACTAATTTCAAAGTTTAAGCTAACTAATCTAGGGGACTTCAGAAATGGAAAATATTGATTAGCAATATGATAAAGTTTTGAGTAGATTTTATATCATTCAATAATAAAATTTAATTTATAGACGCAATTTAAAATTTGGAAAATTGAGTGGAAATTGTGTGAAAAGAAATAAAAATTTGCCCCAAACAAAGTAATTTCATGCTGTTCTCATTTTTTGTTTATTGTATCCAACTTAAAATTTGTATTTCCTGTGTTTATTTTGGAGATCCACAATTCAGAGGTGATTCTAACAAAATAAAAACCTTTACATTAATTCCTAAGTTTTATTTTTTTAAGGAAATATTATTAATGCTTTAATTCAAATAGTTACTGCTGCTTTTATCTACCAACTAGAAAAGAATTCACCAAAATAAATTTGTTTTTATTTTGCACAAGCCCTGATTTCTGTAGTCTTCTGAGGCAATGATAGTTGCTAGAAATTTTTTTTCTAATGTCATTTTCATGGCATATAATGCTGTTTCTACAAATAATTATTTCTCTTGAATAGGAAATTACTCGTCTTTGATAGCAAACAATTAATTTCAGTATCTAGCCCTTATGGTTGTTTTCAAGAGCAATATTAGCTGCCTTTTTTTTTAACCATGTAATTACTATTTCTAGCACAAAAAAGTTGCCTTTACACCTGCATATTTTCTTTCTCTCTTTCCTTCCTTCCCCTAACTCTTCTCTCCTCTTCCCTCTCCTCTTCTCTCTTTTCATTTCTTTTTTTCTTTTGGTGAAGTTATTGAATCAAATAGATGTCTAGTGGGAGGAGAAAATGTTATTACCCATAGTCAACTGGCAAGAAAAATGAAAATCTTTATCACATGAGAAGTAATTAAAGCAAACAGATTTACTTAGAGGAAGGCCTGAGAACAAGGAGAAGTCGTAGTCTAGCACATAGGCTGAATTCTTGTTTAGGAGTTTTTGGTGAAATGTCTTTCCTTTACTTTCTGAAATGCACTCTGCTGATTAAAACAAAAGCTGACAGTTAATTAGCACAGAGTCTTATTACAAAAATCTCCTCTAAAGCAGACATATTCAACTTATACTGAGGTGATTGTCATAAAGGGGTTGTTTGCTGTGGTGCTCACAGATGGCAGAAAAGACAGCCCAGGAACGCAAACAGCCTGATAATCAAGATAGCCTTAAAATATGGGTGAGTTTTCAACTCTGATTCTGGCAGCAGCCTCTTTTCAAATATCTTGGGTTGTTATGTCCAAGTGGTTTACTTTAAAGCAGCCTTGTCATCAAAGGGGTCCCAGAGTCAAGAATAATTATGATAATTACCCAGAATTGCACCCCCCTAAAATAATCATAATAATAATCCTGAATCTTAACCAAGTATAATATTGTTTGTGCAATATACTGCTACATTAAAAAAGATGAAGTGCTAGACAACTACGGTCTATTCTTGACTGACAAAGCTGCTATAATTGTATGACTTTCTGGGATAATGGTTTAAACAAAAGTAAATAGTAAAAAAAAAAAAGCCCCCCCACCCCCAAGGATTGGAAAGCTTAGCTGTGTTTAGTGCCCATTGATGAAAGCAGTGTTCTCTGATCCATGCTGCTATTGTTGGTTTTAGTTTAGCTCCCTCTCAATCAATATCTAACAGGGCATGATTTAATAAGGTTTTATAATCTCCAAAAATGGTGGGGGAGGGTGGTTGTGGTATTGTCATTCATCAAAGGGGGCCTTTCAGGTTTCTTTGCTTTCACCTGCTGGGACCCATTTGGTCTCTTTCAAAGAGAATGCAATGACAAAATGAATGAGAAATGCTAGAATAAGAGTCCCTTATTCTACCCAATAGTATAATCAATGGGTACTTGTAATCCCTATTGTACCTCACAGAGGTAGTTGTAAGACAATTAAATCTCGCTTCTCAGGCAAATGATTTTGGTAGTTAACCTGAAACAGCCAACAATATTGAAGAGAATGAATGCATTTGAAGCAATGATGTAATGGGATACTGCCTGGCCAGAAAGCATGCATGTGTATTGACGTGTGTGTGTATGTGCACATTTATCTCAATACTCTACGAACACAGCTTTCATGGTTCATAGTCCCTTCAGTAGTACATGGGTAAGTGGGAAAGATTGTAAACAATTTCACACTCTCTTTTAATTTTTATTTTAAACTAACATGAAATTATTCTTATTTTTGCAGCATTATACTCTCTAAACTGTAGTTTTATAAACAGAAAACATTTACATAGTTAACATCAGTTTGATGTGACAACCAATTTAGTTTTAATTTCATTTGCATCAGCTAAATTCAATTTCTTTTTCCCTCCTTACTGAGTTGCATGGATGTCAAAAAGAGGCTTGTAGTCCTTGGGAGACATATGCACTCATTTCAGTTTGCATTATTTGTCCACCTTAGTTGTGTGGACTTCATATGTTATTTCAGTTATTGTCTGTCAAGAAATCGTATAGTTCACTCTTTTTAAGAAGGAAAAAAAAAATGTGCCAGTGATAGAAGTTGTAGCATACACAAATCTTTTACGATTTGTGAAGAAAAATTATACTTTTGTTGAGAAGTCTTGCACTTATTGGTGAATATTATGAAATAAAGAGAGCAAAGAGATTGTTTTATCAGATACACAGAGTTGCATTTTAGTTCACAATAATTTAAAAATTAAAGGGCCCTTCCTTTAACGTATATTTTAAATATGCTCTTTTCATTTCTCTTACATCTCATTTGACAGTGCCCATATTCCTTTGTTAAAGTTCTCAGAGAAACCTCCACATTCTTATTTACAGTAACTCCCTACTTGATTCTTGAGACAAATGCTACCTTTAGTTGATACGCAAACATGTAATAAACATACTTTTATCTCTAGAATACACATTTTCTTCTTAAGGATTTTATTTTATAAAGAGCTGTTGATTTGGGAGTTATGTACCCTCACATTTATCAACCCAGATATTCAGATATTCACAGATGTGTGCCAGCACACAAGTGTATATGTATTTTCACTGGGTTGTGCAGAATCGTAGCTACCTTATATGTAAATAAAATAGCTCTTCATTGATGCTTTTACACATAATTCTTTCAATTATCTTTGCTGAAAAGCAACTCTCAGAGAACTAGAAATGTTGTCCTGTATGACGTCCAAGGCAGGAATATGTACTATCAGAATTCTATGTACTTGTAGGTTATTTCTTTAAACCTGTTATTTTACTATGTTTAGATCATAGAAGAATAAAGAAATGCACTAGAAGAAGAAATTGACCTAAATAAAACCATGTATTCTCTCGTAATGCTGAGTTTAGCGAAGAGTGAGACACCTGACTCCTCTGGATACTTCCAAATGAGCCTAGCTAATTGGGGTAACCCAAGCCCATGGCCGTTTGAAAGACTTGAGGTCAGGTGTTTTATTACTGGGATAGTATTCAAAAAAATGACTGTCAGGGGTGAACGAAGAATTATGTCAAGAGCATTCAGCATTACTGCCACTAAAGAGAGAGGAGGGGGAAAACATTGTGAAGAAAAACATGTCATTTTCTAAATGAGCTAGGGGAGGAGGATTGGGCAATAATGTGGCCTTCAGCTGTTGGTTTGTTAGGCTTCCATTCCCATGATCCACATCTGCGTCAGGCAAAAATAGTCTTACTTTTAATACAGTTGCACTCTACTGCTTTGCTTTCTTGCGGAGTGAAAAATAACTGTGAAAAACATGCAGATGAGGTTTGTTCTTTGTGGTTGTTTGTTTCCCCTTCTCCTATACTATTTTCCTGGTTCTATAGCCTATCTTAGCATTGTTGTCTGATTTGCCATGGAACAGTGAACATTGCTTTTCCTAGCCAAATCACCCAGTGTTAAATGGTATGTGATACAGATCAATAGGGCATCTACAGCTGTACAAAAAGGGCAATGTTGTTTCTATTAACAATTTTGAAAGAGAGTGTGGACTCGTGGTTAAAGGATTAAATTGGGTATTGAGGTTTTTGATGTCCTGAATTCTAATTTTACCTAAGCCATTGAATGCCTGATGAAGTTGTTATCAAGGATTTTCATTTCTTACTCTCCTTTTCTGGAAAGGGTGAAAATGACTGCAACACTATATCCATATGTTATATATTTGGCCTCCCATGTGATTCGATAAACAATGGGAATTTGGAGAACTGGTAAAATTGGACATCATCTTGGTGACTTCAAAATGTAGGATATCTCAAACTTCTATCAGATTACTTGCTCATATTCTTTTTCACGTGATGTTCTATGCTTCAGGTTGTTTTTCTTTCTTGTCTGGAGCCCATCTAGCCGCAGCTTCACATTTATATATTTGGAGTTTCAAACTGCGGCAAAGGCTTGTGTGGGTCTGGTTACCTGCATGCTCCTTCCAGAATAGGAGGCATTCTTATTTCGTGTGAGCCCTTTCTCAGTGGCATTTTAAGGTAGAAAATAATTTTGGAAAAACAGTGGGCTTTTGTTGCTATTGCCAATGCCAGGTGCAAGCGGTAGTTGATAAAGATTAGCAACGCACATTTGCCCTTTATTTCAGTTTGGGGTAGAGGCCTGTTTGAGTGTATGTGTGCACGCGTGTCCATGTGTGAGAAAGAGATAGAGCCGAGGCAGAGAAAAGAGTTTTATAAAGTTGTATATTGTGAACTCAAGCGAACCTTCGAAAGAATGATAGACCTTCATATTGTATTTCCTCCTCAGATTTCTCGATTCCAGTTGAATTGAACGCTTTCTTCCTTCCTCCTTCTCCCCTTTACCCCCCCTCCTCTCTCATTCTGTCCCCCCCCCAGTTCATTTCAGAAGAATGTTACATGTTTTGTAAACAATCCATTCAAGCAGCAAATCAGAGAAGGAGAAAAGTGACACACTAGTCTTGGTGTAATCAAATAATAGGGGTCCAACATTAATTTCATTCAAATGTCTGTGGTTTCATTTTGCGTTGTTTCACTCTATTTTATTTGTTGAGTACTTTACTCAGTAGAAGTGGAAATGTAGTTGACAACTGGTGAAAGGCTAAAAGTTCTGATGCTGATGGAGGCTCTGTTTTTAATTTGGGCTTGGACTACTGGACCTAAGTCATGGATTAAGTGCATAGGGGAGTGCATTGTGGGAAGACATTGTGTGAAAACACGTGGGAAACTAGAATTAATATATTGATAAAATAATTGTCTTGATTTTTAGAATCGCTGACTTAATCACTTGAGTGTCTGTAAAGGAAGTAAATGAAATAGCCAGCAAATAAATAACATTCTTGGGACACCTGGGTGACTTAGTCGGTTAAGCAGTTAAGCATCTGCCTTTGGCTCAGGCCTTGATCCCAGGGTCCTGGGATCCAGCTCTGCATTAGGCTCCCTGCTCAGTGGGGAGTCTGCTTCTTCCTCTCCCTCTGCTACTTCCCCTGCTTGTGCTCTCTCTCTCTCTCTGACAAATAAACAAAACTCTTTTAAAAAATAGCATTCTTTTTCCAAATCAATGGCCAATTCTTAACTATTTCTTCCATATTTTGCATATTAAAGAGATTAGAGTTTTAGTCACTTCAAAATACTGTTTTGTTTTTCTGTGTTTTCTATGGCCTATGTGCTTTCTATGGCCTTCTTAAAATTTTTCCCCCTAATTATTTCTAACTTAAGATTTTTATTGAAAAAATGCAATTCAAGTTTAAGATATTTCAAACCAACAAAAGTGTAATTTTTTATGTTTTCCTTCTAGAGAAGGATATTTATTTTATTAACTGTTTCCAAATTATTAGTGGGTCCCTGTTTATTTTTCTTGAAGATGTACAATGACTTTGTAGAATCTTGACTACAAGATGAAATACAAAATTACTAGAGAAGAGAAGCTTAGGAGCTTATTTCTGTGTAATCGCTACTCTATTATTAATATGTGGTATTTATTGTCAAAAATGAATGTATATTTAATTAATTGGTTGGCCAAATAAGCCAAGCAATACTAAAAGGAAAAGGCCCATCTCTAAACAAAACAAAACAAAAACCTGCCAAGAAATGAAAAAAAAGTTTTGTTTTTTAAGTAAGCTTCTGATCAACAAATTTTCTTCTATATTTTATAAATATAAAGCATACTGAAAATCAATTGATAACCGAGAATATAATGCATTACTAATCATTTCAAATACTGGTTAAGTCTGCTTGGTGTAACTCCAAATATAACTTGAATGTGGGTTGTTCTGCTTGACCTAGCACATCTACAAAATCATTTACAAAAACTTCGTTTTCATAGGTTGTTTTTGCAGAAAATGATATCTCAAGTTTTATCAAACTCTTTGGATATGTGAATACAAAAAGAACAAAACATTAATCCATATTGCTTCCACCTGCCACCCCTCTACCAAACTTGGAAGTGTCTACGTTTTCTGTTTTATGGAAATAGTTTACTCATTTATCCACAAGGAGTCCAAATTAAAAAAAAAAAGATTTTTAAAAAAGGTTTTCCTTGAAATAATTAATTGCAATAATTATGGAGGCAACATCCCTCTCAGAACCAGTGAAAAGCTATTATTTTTCAGCAAGTAATCAAACAGAACTGAGCAGGCAGTTTCTACAACACATGTATATACTCCCAGGTGGATTTTCAAGTATAAAGTGACTTAATGCTTCACTGGTGTTAAATAGTTAGATGTCACAAGAAAACTTAGTGGTCATTCACAGTCGATTGACATCATAATACTAGAAACTGTTTTAGATTGTTATATAAAATCACCCACTTTAAAAGAATTAACGCATTAGCCTGTAGTATATCCCTTATGACCAATTGTGACTTACACAGAATGTCTAAGGATAGCAAATCAGTTGTGATACAAGGTTCCTATTTCAAGACATACCTATCATCTATCTATCTATCTATCTATCTATCTGTCATCTATCTATCTGTCTTTCTATCATCTATTATCTATTTTATAGCAACTCATTGTATAATAATAATAAAGATTTCATATGATACCAAAGATTAGAGCCAATTAAAACATGACTCACAGGACTTATTTCACGGATCTATTAATATGACAAGTTAACTTATGTTTCCATAAACCAGAACTACACAGGGTAAAAACAAGATGTAACATTGCTTATGAAGCAAGTTTGCCAAGTTGTCCATTTGGTCTCCAATATTTGTGTTTTAAAAGGTATGATTACATTTTAATGAATCCTTATTTTTCTAAATATTTCAATTGAATGTCCTTATAAAATCTGGGGTTTTTTTGTAAATTCATTTAAATCAGGGCTAGGAAGATACTTGAAAAATCATAATCTTCCTCTGAGACATGATACAAAGGGGGGAAAAAAAAAACTTCCAAGGGTGGAAAACCAAACAAAACAAAAGCCCCAACACTTTAAGAAATCTTTGAATTTATATAATATGTAAAAACTATAAAACCCATTGTATGTATAAACATAGCTATATCAGTAGCATATGAAATAAGTTATGCAGTTCAGTTTGCCAATGTGTAATATAATTTTTGATCACATGTAAATTTGCTATAAGGTTTTAGAAGGACTCTTTTAAAATATGCCCCAACTACAACAGATTTGTCATTCATGCACTGCTGAGCATAGAGGCCTAATTTTACCTTTTTGCTATTGTTTGAAATTAAAAACACTTATCCAAAAGATCAAAACAGCTTTTACAATGGACATTTGTGAAGAGAGATGGTGATAATATCCGCAGGAATATGGTAATTGTTCCTGTCTTGGAGGCACAGGGCGGTATATGCCTTCTATATATACTGGGAAGCTGGAAATACACCCAGTATAAAAGTATATCTCAAAGTTTGGAGGGTAGATTAGAAGGTGCCTAGTGATCGGGCAGAAACATTAAATGAAGCAAAAACATTGCATTTGAAAAGCAAGAACAAAGACATTTCCTTTTGCTTTGCTGGTAAAGAATATTAAAAGAGGACAACCGCCATTCTGACAGCAGTTTTAAATCCAGCTTTTCATATTACGGTCCTTAATGAGAGACCCCACAATATCAGATGAAGAAAGACAAAGAGAATTTTTGATGAAAAAAAAATCAGGGGAAAGAAAGAGATGACTGAGAATATGCAAACTTTGTCTGCAGTTGTTTGAGCTCAGGCAGAATGCTGAGGGGACTTCTCTTTCCCTCTAACTACCTATTAAGGAAGACTGCATAACAAATAGCAGACTATCCCCTAAAGAACTGAAAGGTAAAGTTCTCAGGAAGCCCCAGTAAATACCGAAATGATTTTTACTATTCCAAATTTAATTCGACATTTTCTGAGTGTGTGTGGGGGGGGAAGGGTGGAATACCCCCTTTGTGTCCTGAAAATTGTCACGCAACACAGAAAGATTTCTCTGAAAGAAAATGCATCTTACTCGACTAAACATTGAGCTCTCAGCATGAGAGTAAACGCCTCAATGTTGCAAGCTGCAGCATGGCCAAGTGGGCCCAATGCAGTGCTTTCATGCCATCTAGTGGCTTGAGGAGAAGTCTCCCCAAGACCTGATCTCAGGGAACCAATTCCTGTCTGTATTTAGAATGTGTCTATAAGGCAAATGAAAGAGAGGAATTATTATAATTATTCAGAGAATTAGGGCAAAAAGGAGTTATCGTGCTTGAAAAATATAAAGGTTTTGAGTTAAAGAATCCCAGCAGCTGAAATAATCTGGCTTTAAATTTTGGATGCCATTTTGACTTGGGTGGATCTAGTCCGAGAATTAGGGTTATTTTTCCTTTCCTTGTCCTTTCCATTCTATTCCACTCCAATCTTTCTCCACATCTTCACTTTAAAATTCTTTTTTTGGTTTTCAGTTTTTCTAAGACTCGAAGATCGCGTGTGTGTGTGTGTGTGTGTGTGTGTGTGTGTGTGTACACGTGCACTCCCGCTTCTGTCAGCCACCCCCACTCCTAAAATCTCCTCTTCAGCCCTCTACTATTGAGATGATAAAGTCAAAGAACCATTTTCTTGGAAACACCTAAAATAGTTATACTCTGACACTTTTCTCTTACTTTGTGGGGAAACACAAGCATCCCCACAAGCAGTGCTTGGAACATCAAACTGTAAAGGTATAAGTTTACCACCTAAGTTATTTTCGTCACTCTCAGAAACACAACTTTGAATTGTTATCCTTGCAAAATGTCATTAAAATGTCGTTATCCACACTATTTATATGTATAGCGAGTGTCCTTGAACTTTCTTTAACAAGTCAGTCTTCAACTGGTATCAAGTGCACTTACCAAAATCACACATTTCTATCTTTCCTATTTGAAATTTATTCCATTGGCATAGGGATTCTCCCTTTTGAGCCCACTGATTCACACATTTTAATATTACATTTAGTGTACTTGCAGTTAGAAACCATTCCACTCTGGGATTAGGGCCTTTAGGTATAATGTGAAAAGGTTAGATTTATAATATTGTCACTGATGAGGTATAGATGCCTTTTAATGACGCAAAGAAGCAGATTTCCATATTTATGTAACAAGAATCTGCACAGCTTTAGACATGGATCAAGGATTAAGGTTTGCAAATAATTTAAAAAGGGGCCTTTTAGTGGAAAAAGCTGTGGCTTTGTATCTGCAAAACCGGAATTTTGAAGACTTTGTCGCCTAAGAATTATATTGTTTTATTGTGGTTGGAGAGCAATAAGAAATACAAGTTGGAACTTTATATACACGGTGATCAATGGCTGATAAATATTTTCTATAAAATATCCCTGCTTGAAAGGATTTAGTAAATGAATTTCTCTTTGAAGAGGTGTGGAAATTTAACTTTCCATACATTTTACATAATATTATAGTGGGAAAATAATTTTATCATTTCCCCCCTTATTTTGGCATGTTTATTAAACATTCAGTTTCAAAGATTCAATTTATGAACATAGAAATCATAAAATATGAATTTAACATTTTCTGATTGATATGATGGATTTGCCTTAGCTGTATTCTTTTTGAACATTTGTGTTTTTAGCATCTAATTTTGATGATGAACAGATATTTTAAAGTATGGATGTTCTTTTTAAATGTTGCCCAAACAGAATATTCTTTAATTTCTCCACTTTGTACTAAAGTTTAGTATAAATTTGCCTTAAGAGAGGTCAAATATGCATTTTCATTTTTCTCCTCAATTATAGATTTTAAACAACTCTGGTGGAAAATTTATGCCACACAAAATACTGAATATTTCCCCCCATTTTTTTTTGGTTTTGCCTTAAGTGCCAATACTAGATCCTAAACATTTACTGATATTTTATATCTGTGTAGATATAGATACATATGTGGTTGTTTAACTATAAGTGATTTTTCAAAAGTGATTTTATTATATAATTTCTTACCTGATCTGATAATTTAAAAATTATGTTCACTTTTTACATTTTTTACTAATTATCGCATATGGTCTTCAAAGAAACAACTTATAAAGTTCTGAGAAATATTGGTTCCATTTTTAATGTAATATTCTGTAATAATTTAATGCATGCATATTTCAAATCCAGCAGCTTGTCTACACTTTTCCATTTCAGTAATATTATGAACCATAGAGAGTAGTGTCCCTTAAAACAACAAAGAAACTCCCCCAAACTGGAAAACTGGAAACTTTTTTGTTGAGTAGAATACTAGCGCTTTTCTTCATTTCTTTATGTAGATTCACATAATCAGGAAGGAAAAATAGGCTTTCAAAGAGTTTTGAACATGTGTCTCAATAAAAGGCTAGTTTTCTGATAAAGATAAATTCAGTGCAACTACACACATTCATTGTTTTAAAGAAGTGGGGAAAAAAAATCTCAGGGAGGTTTCATTTCAAAGAAAAAGGCATATGGGCCTCACACACTTTGCTGTCTGAGGACAGTTCTGAATTTTGATGAGAACAGGAAGCTATAATTGGAGTGATAATCTTTTACACTGTTTTTAATTGTAATCAGTGCAGATGTTTGTAGCTTTATGATAAGAAAAACGGTGCTTTCAAATTTGTAAGTTGATAAGTTTTTAGGCCACAGGCTGCTCAACTTGGCTCATCCTAAAAGATGAATTTGATATTTAGAATTACTGAAAAGCAAGAAATCCGTAAGTATTTAAAAAATCAACTGTTTATGATAAATTAAAATGTCCATGTTTTAATCTTGCTAAATTTACGTAGGTAATTTTCTTTTTTTGGTATCATTTTTGCATAAAGTAAAATAAACAAAGAAGCTCCATCTATAAAACTGGAGAAAAAGAGAATTTGAATTACAATTAAAAATGTTTTTGATACAGAAAATACCTGAAAAGATCTTCATAATTTAACCTTGGTCTCCCCAAGGGTAAAATAATTGGCTCATTCTTTAGGTGTTACACTTGAATCCTGATGAATGTGCATTTTGCATGTCTTTCTCTTAGCCTATTTTTATCTTAAGATGAATTTACCTGATATATGTATCTCCAGGTAAATTCAGATTTAGATCAATACAGATGTCTGAAATTTTTAGCTTTTTTATTCAGATGCTTTAATGGAATTAATGGAATTAATTGACTTTGGCATTTATGTTATATACCCAAGGGAGAGTCTTTCTATATTTTCTGGAGGAATGATTTGTAATCTCATAAACACAAATCAAGGGGGCTCTCTCCTCCCTTTCATGTGTAGGAGTGTATCTGGTGTACAGAAATATCCTAATGAATGTCCTTGCTCAGGTGTTCTCTACCTAATGCTGCACTTAGAAGCAGATATTCTGAACAGTGATCCTTCTTGCACTTTTTCTGGGCTGTATTTTCCTTTTGGGCTACACAGCTAGGCTGCAGCACTACCCCATTCTAGCTGACTTATAAGTGAAGCAGAGGGTGGAAAACCATGCCCCACACAGAAGCATCTGTTGTATTTAAAACAATACATGTATTCAAGACTCAACAAGGCATTTTGAATTGCAGTGAGGTTTAGAAATTAGCAGATTAATTTTCCACAAGAATCCCAGGGGAAATTTCCCTCTTTTCCCCTTCCTTCCTTTCCTTCTTTGCTCCCTCCCTCCCTTCCTTCCTCCCTCCTTTCCTTCTTTCCTTCTTTTTTCTTTCTTCTCTCCCCTTCCTCCCTCCCTTCCATACTCTTTCTTCCTTCCTTTTCTTTCTTTCTTCCTTTCCTTTCCTTTCCTTTTCTTTCTTTCTTCCTTTCCTTTCCTTTTCTTTCTTTCTTTCTTTCTTTCTTTCTTTCTTTCTTTCTTTCTTTCTTTCTTTCTTTCTTATATCAGAAGCACAGTAATATAATCTGTCACAAACATCTTATTATATTTTGTGGAAAAGTGAGTGTGCATATGTTTTAGCTAAGATTCTGAGCTAGTTAATATTTAAATTAAGGACTACAGGTAAAGAAATTTAAGTAATATATTTCTGCTTAAAAGATTCTAAAATCATAACTTAAGAAAGATGTCCTACCTTCATTACAATAGCAATTTAGAAATTGATTCATTATCAGAGTGTTTATGAATTTTATAAGGGAACTTACAATTGTTACATGACTAATAATGATAATTTTCATAATAATAGCTATTACTTAATGCCATCTGCCATGATTCACATTTTATTTTTGCTCATCTTTAGAACAATCTTACAGAATAGGAACTATTTATTTTACACACGAGGAAACTGAAAGAGAATTTGGTTGACTTGCCCATGATCACCAGGCTATCAAGTGACAAAATAAATTCAAATCCATGTCTGCTTCATTCTACCACACTTCATTCCTACATGCCATGCTGGTTACTAATATGAGTCAGAAATTGTGCCATGTTTTTCATATATATCATTATTTGATTACATAGAGACTGTGACATTTCCTAAATGCTTCTTAAATTGAACTGAATATGGATTTGTAAATAGCAATACATTTACAATATTCACTTTTCAGAAAAAGCAGACACAGAACTCTAATAAGGTATGTCAGTTATCAAAGCACTATTCTTTGGTCAAAATGAAGGGTAATAATGCTAACAAACTGGATTTAATACAATATTAAAATGAACTCTAATGGATGAATGTAGTAATTATTATTTTTCACATATTCTGTGTCAGTACTCCATTTTATGGAATGGCACCATTTTTCTTTGTTTGTAACTGCTGCCTTTTATCTCATTTGTCTGTGGAGAGTCTTGCACTTGACTTACTCATCTTACCGCTTCAAACATAAAACACAGTAGACCTAGCACGACTTGTTAATCTCTGCCTTGCCTGGCCTCATAACTTTCTTCAAAGTCCAGTATGAGATTCACCTCCAGGGAGTTTGTGGTGATTGATACCACTTGATCAGATTCTTTTTGTCTTGGCATTGCTTGGCATTAGTTTCTTCCATATCAGTTTGTAAAATAAACTTGTTATTTCATTTCATATATGTGTTTGATATTTTAAATCATATTCAAAGCTTTCAGTGGAATCAATTTTCATTTCTTACATTTCCATAAAATCCATCCAGTGTACTCAGTGGAATGCTCCAAAATAGAGCCACCCTTTTTAAGAGTTAAGACCAAGCCAGATGGATGGCAGGTCATCAAGTCATTTCCCTAGTCTTAGGATAAGGAATAACACTCATCTTATCATATACATTAAGAAGATGTTAAATAAGATGAGGCCAAGGCTAATTCTTTTTTTTTTTTTTTAAGATTTATTTGTTTTAGAGAGAAAAAGAGTGAGTGAACAGGGGGAGGGGCAGAGGGAAAGGGAGATGGAGAGAATCTCAAGCAGACTCCCCACTGAGCTTGGAGCCTGATGTGGGGCTTGATTCCAGGACCCTGAGGTTATGATCTGCGCTGAAACCAAGAGTTGGATGCCTAACTGACTGAGCCACCCAGGTGCCCTTGGATTCATTCTTATAGAATATTATTTGTCAAACATTTTCTGGGATGACTCTAATAACCTTTATTAGACTCTAATAACCTTTAGTTATTAGAGTCTAATAACCTTTAGTTATTAGAGTCTAATAACCTCTAGTTAGACTCTAATAACCTCTAGTTATTAGAGTCTAATTAATCTTTCTTTGGGTACAGTTTTAGATCCATCTGAAAATTTTTACTGAATCTTAACTATAGTTCATTGGTGAGCACATCATGAAGATCAGAATGAAAAGTTTTGTTGAAGTTACTATACATTATAGCAATTTATTCCTCAATCTATCAAATATTTTTAATACAGTATCTGAGAGGAATTGTTTTTAATTCAGCCACATTGATTATGGTTGTATGTCTTTAATTTTTGAAGGGTTTTTGAAACTATATATTGGAAATAGCTGCATACATATGTACATGTTGCAGGGGTCAAATAAGTAGGTATGGATCATTCAGTTCACCATTCAGTAACAAACTAGTAGCTTCTAGGCTAGATCCCATTCTCATATATGCTTTGTTTGAACTGTTCAGTTTTCACGGTTTTTTAAATTAAAAAACCAGAGCATTTCAGGGGCGCCTTAACTCAGTCAGTTAAGCATCTGCCTTTGGCTCAGGTCATGATACTGGGGTCCTGGAATTGAGCCCTGCGTTGGGCTCCCTGCTCAGGGGGAATTCTGCTTCTCCTCTCCCTCTGTCCCACCCCCTGCTAGTGCTTTCTCTCTCTCAAATAAATAAAAATCTTTAAAAAAAAAAAAAACCCAAACCTAGGACATTTCACTTAAAAAAAATTCCTTCTCGTGAAGAAATGGAAGGTTTTATAACACTGGGTCTTAGAGGGTAAAACCATCTGGGACTGAACATTAGCTATTCTCTTTAGACGGGGCATCCTTTCTTCAATTTGCCCCAGTCCTCAGTACTTCTTAGAGAGATTTCCACCAACTCCACTTCAAGCATTCATTATCTGCCTTCCGTCTGTAAGCATTTAAGTATTCCTGATTTAGTCTAAGCCCTGCATTTTAAACTATTAAAAGGAAACCTGAGTCATTTATAGTGATGCATCTAAGCCCTGGGTGTTATCCACTGAGCGATTAGATGCTTCAGGAATGAGTTACTTTTAGAAATTTCAAAAGGATTTTTTAAATAGTAAAAGCATTCTGTTATAAATTTGCAATATATATGTACATAATATAATTACCCAGATTAGCTGTAACATGAATTATTATACAAAATATCTTCCATAATACACATTTCTAAAGATTGGACAATAAAATGGGTAGTATATGTTTTCATTAGATATGAAAGACACAAGGTGTTCTGTGTATATAAGGGAAGAAAACATAAGAATTTGAATGTAGATAGTTCTGTGTGAGAGAATTGAGTTCTCAAGCATATGAGTAGAGCTCTTCCTTCCCTGTTATCTTTCTATCAGTTGGTGCTAGAATGTCTGATGGTGAGGAAGGATCCAGCCCTCAAGAGATGCATTGATGGGGCAATCTGACATTGGCCCATGAACTAGAGGCTTCTCCTGTTTCATGTATCCCCAAGGAGGATTAAAAGAACTGAAAGCTCTTACTTCTCTCAAGAACTGTGTATAAATTTGAATCCTTGGAATTTTTTTGCCATTATTAAGCAGAAATTCTGACTCTAGATCAGGGAGAGATTCTTCTCTAAATAGATCCTTTTCTTGAGAAGAAGATAAACCAGTAGCACTGGTCATTTAAAGGAAAAAAAAATTGGCGATGTGATTTCTTTTATTATTCATTTATAACAGCATTTCTTAGATGAAAATGAATTCTTTGCCCCCAAATCACACACACAGGCACTCACCTTGGGCAATTTCTTTGGATTGCCTATCAAATTTACCCCAGGCAAACTGAGAAAATGTAGAAAGTCAATTTCAGCGTGGTAACAATAGCTGATAAGCCCACCTGCCACCATATACAGGAGCTTTTATCAAGATATAATGGAATGTTAGAGAACTAATTATAGTATCATTTTTCAAACATGACACTCTCTAGAAGTTCAGGTTAATTTATTCCCTCAATACATATTTTTTTTTTAGTGCAAACTTGATGAAAGGACCTGGTTGATGTGCTGAAAATGACAGAACACAAATACCAGATCAAAGCCCTGCCCGCCAGTGGCTTACTATCCAATTAGAGAAAAGTCACAAAGCAACATTTTCTATGATCAACACAATGGAAGTGGACAGCGAACATTATGGTTCTAAGAAGAGCTACAGGGAGCTTACAGGAGAGGTGAGACTTTGGAGAACAGGGAAGATGGAGTTTGAAAAAGGCTGGACGTCAGAAATATGCTTTGTTCAGTTGAGAGTAAAAACCTCCTTTGTCTGGAGAGGAAGGTTCACATTGGCAAGAAGCAAATTAGGTAGGCAGGAAGAAGCTTCATGCCTAAAAACTCATGCAGGGAAAAGCAGCTTGCGTTTGAATTCATGATCTGTCACTTACTGTGTAAACTTGGCAGATGACCTCACCTCTTAAGCCTCAATAAAGCATCTGTAAGAGTTATGATTATAATAGGACTGATCTTCTAGAGACATTTGAGAGGTTGTGTGAGTCCATTTATGCAAAGCACTTAGCACTGTTCCTGGCACATTAATGCCACTCTGTAAATGTTAGCTACCCTTAGGAGCGGTGAGAGAGTGCATAATCCATCCATATTAGATGGATTTGAATGCCAAAATGAGAGGTTGAAACTTAACCCTGTAAGTAAAGTGAAAGCTATTTGTGTTTTTGTTTGTTTTTTAATGGATTTGAGTACTGATACAGATGATGTTTTTAATAAGATTGATTGCACGGTATTTGCTATAGACAATGAGTTAGAGAAAGGAGACAGGAGGTAAAGAATGCATGTGGGAAATATAATCAGGTTGTGAGCATTGAAGGTCTAGATGGGGAAATCTTAAAGGGAAAAATCATTGGGAAGTTTATATTAATTAGCCATAGGACTCTGAGTTAACCATTTGGGGATGTGGGCTTCCTAAAGTATTTGACAAAAGTTATGGATCATCCTCTCACAAGTATACAAATACAGTTGCATTAAAAAAAATCTCCATGTACTTTCAGGTAGGCATGGGTGTCTGAAAGCCTTCCCTTGGATTCCAGATGTAGGGGATGAAAGAAAAGGAAGAGGAGGAGTTACTGTCATGAAGAAATGCAATAATAAAAACAGCATAATGATAAAGTAAACATAATAGGTCATAATGCATATTTTACAAATTTTAAATATATTTTACATTACTTTGCACTTAGTAATTTGTAGGCTATTTTGCAATTTTAGTTTCCTCCATAGAGCACTGACATACTTTTGTGTCTCAATTAGTAATAATCTTATTTCCTTTTTTCTTTAATTCTTTTCTCCTGAAAAATCTTATTTCATTTAAGTGATCCATCAGATGCTACTTTTATGCTTTAATGGTGAAGTACAGGATATCCTACTGCCATTTTATGTTTTTCTTATCTGTGTCTTATGTCTTTACTATTTAAATTTCAAAATCAGGTAATGGACATGGCCCAAAATTATTTTTGTAGTTTGTAAATTAAGAAGAAATCTGTATTGAAATCTTCCCTTCTCTATTTCTAATACCAAATAAACCTGAAGACTGAGAAGAGTATGAAAGGTGTGCTATATCAGTCTTACCCTCACTTACTACCGATTACCCTTCTGTCAATTTAATCTATGCCCCTATTATAATTAAGCTGGCTAAATCATAGCCACTGCACCCCTAATTTCACTTTCCCACATTCTTCTGTAAAAGGAGACAAGAAAGTACAAGCAGAGGGTACATGTTTTCGTTGGATTAGCTGTCTGATTCCCAGTAGTCACTCCAAATGCCTATCTAGGTCTTTCATTATTTTCGTTAAGAGCCATCTCGTCCATACATAATTTTGTGACATACCAAGAACAAATTGTGTCTTAATTACAAGTATTCATGTATCACACAGAATGTGAACACAAGTTTTTGGTAATAATGTATCCATTTTATTTCTGTTGCACTGATTCTTTAGGAAATCTCAAATAACATTTTATGAATATTTACTGAGCTTCTGCCATCAATCCTGAGAATCAACAATCTTATGCTGCCATTTAGGCTACATCTAACACAAGACTGGATCTGCTGTTTTGAAAATTAGTTGATCAAATTCTGTCAAATAGAGTAAACTGAGGTAGAACATACATCAGATGACCAACTGACTCATTAGTTAGATCAAAATTTTTATATTTTCATGACTCTTAATTACATCATCATTTCTTTAAAGGAGAACAAATGTAATTCTCTCCCAAATAAATGGACACTGGCCTTGAAAAAGAGAGTGCAGCATCTGAGATCTTCAGTAAATCTACTCCAGTCACTAAAAAAGGGTGGATGAACTTACCTTTTGAGGAATTAATTTTATGTTGTTATCATTATTTTTAAAGATTTTATTTATTTATTTGAGAGAGAGTATGAGTAGAGGGGACAGCAGAGGGAGAGGCAGAAGCAGACTCCCTGTGGGGCTCGATCCCAGGACCCTGAGACCATGACCTGAGCCAAAGTTAGACGCTTAGCTGACTGAGCCACCCAGGTGCCCCTGGAGGAATTAATTTTAGATAATGCTAAAATGTGTTATAGTAGAATTAGTCTACAATTTTTTTGAATAGTGGTTGATAGTTTATATATTTATGTAGGTAAATAAAGATAACAACAATTTAGCAAGTTTAAGTCAGAAAATTTGAAGTAACAATTGAGTTGAAGTTAGATCAAGACTAATTAAAAAAAAAAACAAAAACTAAAAACAAACTTTCCTAGTCTCTGCAACCTAAGAGAAACAAAACCTGTAAGCATGGTCTGCTTGCCAAAGTGGAAGGCTCACTGAACTAGAAGTCTGAGGGATTATGTTCTGTGTTGATTATGTTCTCTGTCACTTAACACTTCTGAGGCCATTTCCTGTTGTGTAAAGTGGGAATTAAAATACCTTCCATAGCTCTTTTGCAAGGTAATTGTGAGGATCAAATGAAATAAAAAGTGAGAACGCTTGAACAAAGAATAATTAATCTTAGGTGACACGAAGTTATGTAAAGAGGGAATTCTGCTATTCCAAATATTAACTTGTTTTTCTGCTTTGGTCATTTTTTTCCCTTTGATTTTTATTTATGGTCTCTGGCCTCCCTCCCTCTGATAAAACTTTGGAACTATTTTTCATAATTGTATAAAATTAATAAGAGAATCTGTATCAGTTAATAAGATGCCTTCATCATTACATGTAAATTCCACAAAAATCATTTAGGCTTGCAGACCCCACTATTTTATAGGCGATGTTGGTGTGGAAGCATGTAAGTAGAGCTCCATGTAGTGTACTTAACATTTGCTTCTACCTGAGCACATAAGTCTGGATGAAAGGAAGTCCAAATGTCCACTCTTGCTTCCATTTCTCAAGCTAACAAAGAGAACTGTGTTTGTCCACTTCAGCAAAGGCAAAGGAAGAAAGAAACCCTTTTTAATAAACTACTTTAACTGCAGGCAACCTCCTGCACTACACTAAAATCTTAACAACATCAGTAGAGCAGACCCAGGAGAGCCCCATACCTCCTTTGCTATCCAAGCCTCGGCAGAGAACTTGGTTTGAGCTTCCAGGAGGTGGAGGGCTGCGCAACTGGCAGGAGCACATGACTCGGGTTCCCCCAGCTCTAGAAACAAAGTGTGTGTGTGGGGGGGAGGGAGGGTGGCACCACTTGGTATCCTTTCTAAGTGATTCTTAGGTTACTCTGATTTTGTTGTAGTGGTCACGTGAGTTAATTACAATGCTAATTAGCCCAGTTTATGGGGACTGCCAAGCATTTGTACAGGAGGGTTCTTTGTTTGATCTGCTACATCATAAGCTTAGTCATCTGCTTACCAGCACGGAGGGATAGCATGTATAATTGAACGTGGAAGAACACACCTTCATCTGTTTTAACGAAGAAAACTATTGAAAACCAACAGACTAATTAAGGGTAATGATGAACAATTTTGATCAGCAATTATTTTTTAATATCGAAGTTTGCTACTGGAGAGAGTAGAGTGGGGGAAGCTCGCCTTTCAGCTTTCTACCCAGAAAGGTAAAAAGAGAGAGAGAGAGAGAGAGAGAGAGATCCTGCTTTATTTCCTTTCCTTCTCCTATAAACTGTTTTAACATATAATTGAATCGATGCTTTTATTTCAAAAGAAAAAAAATAATTGTAGAGCTTGTTGGGATCATTTTCTGAAGAGAGGACATTATGCGTGCATGAATTCCATCGGTGATCTGAAGGGGAGCAGGCTGCTTGGACCATTACCCATCATTGTTGAACAGCATAGTAATTAATTAGGCAAATACGTCTAGATCTGGCAAATTCACATGCACAATAACTGGGCAGCAGCAACATACATACTCTTGTAATGCGAATAAAATAGCGATAGTTTTATGTGCCTGTGTGCTATGTCAGATGCCATTTTTTTTTCCCTCTTGGCTTTACCCACTCCAGATTATTTTGTCCATCTTTATGTACTTGCTTGAAAAGGGGTTATTTATTATAAAGGAAATAAGACTGCAGATGAGCAAGTTTGACTTTATGTCTGTTTATTTTTAAGGGAATGAATCTGATTCACTATTCCTCCACTAACTAATTTTAAAAATAATTTGCTATTTGTACTAAAATGGGTTAAATTGGCATAAGTCTTTTATGTTCCAAGAGGCTTCTCAAATAACTACCCAAACCTTCTGATAACTGTGTAATATTAAGGCAAAAGTTTTATTTTTCATTTAAAAGTGATCTATGGAGGTAGAAAATAAGGCATAGCATTTGCCCTAGATAAAGTGATGAAGGTTATTTGATCACCACCTTCTTAAAATAGTTCTCTATAAAAGTATAGGCAATCAAAAAAACTAACACTTTATTTGAACATTACAAAAAACACTTGATAATTGTTCAGAGGAAAAAAGTACTTGTTTTTGTTATTGTTTTTAATGTAAATCATCTCTGATGGTTTAATCTAAATGTAACAAGAAAGCTAGGTCTTGATTTAAAAAGAACTCAATTCTCTAGCATCTCCACTTCTCAAGAGGTTAAATGACAATTTTTTTTTTGTTCTGATCACATTTTAATCCAGATAACAGAGGACTCGCACTTCTAATTCAGACTTTCTGGTAAGGCTCAGCTTGTCACAATGTATAGCTTTCTTTCCTTTGATAAGGTCAGTTTGCCAAAAAGAACAAAGTGCATATGAGTAATACATTACTCAACCACTTGTATACATACATCTATTTTTCTTACCAGGTCTCACTATTCAGAAAGGTACAGACATGGCACCATGATAAAAAGGGTCATTTAAAAGACTTCGCAGAGGCTCTGTACTGTGAAGGATTGAATTTTCACTTGAATGCCTACATTTTCACATCTTTTTCTTTGCAGAAATATTCCTTTTGAATGGCAGACTGCAATTGGGTAGGTTTTTTTTTTTTAAGTCACTGACCAGGAATATATAAAATATTAGAAGGCATTTGTCCCAGTGGAAGAACACAGTTCACTGAAAAGTACTAGGTGGTTATTAAGAAGGTTATACAACTTTGCCTCTTTAGATTGGAGGGCTCTCTTTGACAAGAGCCTCAAGTTCAGTCAAGGTGGAACACCAAGGTATGGCACTTCTAAATGATAGACAATTTAAATAACTTGTGACGTCATTAGCCCCCAAACCATCTACCTGGTAATTTTTCATAATCATACCCAATGTATATTGGGAACATACAATGCTGCTTCCAGTTTACTTCATCTTTCTAGCTCTGTCAATATTTGATCAGAATATTATGAAATTTAGTCTCATCCCTAATTTTTAAAGCCTTTAACTTTTCTTAGTGGTTTGAAATATCCAAACTTCACTTACAAAGAGAGGAGGCAGAGAGACAGAATTGTATTTAATAAATACACTAAGACATTTAATTCTGATCATTGGATTCTCAGTGAAGTTCATGTTTTTCAGTTTGATCGAATGCAACAAACCTTTCTTGATCTACTCTCAGTAAGATATTGCACTAGGATCACGGGGAGATATAAAAATGAATAAGGCATCTTCTCTAGCATTAGGCATTCTACAATATAGCAAAACAGTAAAGTGTACAACCATAAGAAAAGGTAGACTATGATGAATAAGAACAGAAAGCCACAAAATTCCATCAGAACAAATCAATGAGATTTCTTCCAGGTGAGGTAGAAAGAGTTCACAGAGGAGAAACCACTTCAACATAGGCTTGAAAGATTCATTGAACTGGGGTGATGGTGTAAGAGGGACAGGAATGGTTTGACAGAATTGATCCATCCCAGTTAGGAAGATGGCAAGAGAAAAGGCATCAAGGTGAGCACATGCAGAGTATTTTTGTGTGACCTGTAGTACCTGGACTGGATATAAAGTAAACTGCTTGAGGAGAAGTGATAGAAGTCAAGAGTGAGCAACTCTGTTTATGCTCAGTGACTTTGCTAAGGAGTTTGGAGTTGGCTGTGGTTCTGTAGGCAACAGGGAGTTTTTGAGCAGGAGGGTATCTTTCAGAACTGTGATTTGTATAGCTCAGAAAATATTGCTTCTTTCTTCTCATGTATGATTTATCTGTTTTACCTATACTACTAAAGATTTTTCTTGAACTTTAATTATCTTTTTTCCCCTCTCCTGTTGGAACTAAATCAGAGGACTATGGAAGTCGCAGACAATCTATGGCACACACAAGTATTCATGTCCATTTGGGAACCAAACAAAATTGTTAAGGAACTCCACAGTAACAATAATGATTTTGTGACTCCAAGTCTAGTGGAAATTGCATATTGTTATTTTATAAAAATACTCAGAATTACTTCTGAGTTATATGGAATCAGAAACAATTTTAAATTCCTTTGAAAGCAGAACAAGGACATCTTGTTCATTTTCTATAACAATACTGGATGAAAAGATGTTTCTCAGACTTTTAAAAAATGAACTTTCAAGCCTACCTAAGTGTGGACAATTTGACTTCTAAATGTTGACTTTTGGAAAAGTTATAAGGAGTAAAATACATTGATTAGTCTGTATACATCATCATCATATTATTCAAATGCAGGGCTCAGTAAGCTTTACCTACTGCCATGCAATTCTCTCCTAACATTTTTTTTGTAGTTAACTAAAAAGGTACCTACAACACTGGAAAAAGTAAAATAAAATAAAAGTACCTACAATTTACAAATTCAGGCTCTGATTAGTAAAGGCAAATATAAATTATTCATTTCCATATTTTTTATTACTCTTAGATATGGAAAATAAAACAAGTTCTATTTTGAAAGAAATGAGACCATTGAAATGGGAGAGAAGAAAAGGCAGTGAGGGCAAATATCAGCTCAGTATAGTTTTCAGGCAGAGCAGGTTATTGGTATGAGATTAATAAAATTGGAAGCTGTGCTAGAGCTAGTCTAATGGCCAAGAGATCCGTTATTTGTAGCGTACATGGGTGAATAACAGATCAGATGCATTCTCTTCATTTTGGTGTCATTTTTTTAAGTCCAATCATTGCTAAATATTTAGCCATTATGACAGCTGAAGCAAACAATTGGACACTGAAATAATTGAATTAGTGGCCCCGCTTCATATTCAATATTTGGAGTGGGCAGACACAACGGAAAAGTAGAAAGGCAAAGGTTGTAAGGCAATCTGATAAAAAAAAGAAATATTATTCTTTCATTTAAATATACAAATATCTGTATTTATATAGAGAGATACAAATATCTCTATTTGTATATGTAAGATTTAAAATATGGCATTGGTCTTTTGCAATTTCAAAACTAGAAACTATTTTTTTAAAAAATCTGAGAATTATGGCATTAATTTAGATATTCTGTCTTGGCTTGAGATGTTGACCTTAGTGTGTAAAATCTAATTTCTGTTTACACTGGAAATTGCTACAACTAAAAATTACAATATAGAAAGGGAAAAGAATTTGATCCCTCTGAAGTTAACATATTAACAGACACTGCAACTAGCAAAAAGGCTGCATAGCTCATATTTTCTAGTTTCATGAAATATATTGGCCTCAATTTAACATTCTTAAATTCAGACACCCAAGTTCAGTTCTAAACTTATTTTGCCTTCAAAGAAATATAGTTCAACTATGTATTTCTATCTCTACTTAGATCTCTAGATAAACATTTGACGAGAATGACAATATATACTCCATAGTCATTGCTCTAAAGAATGCCATGATTTTTTTTTCTAGTCCTTGCTACCCCTAAGCTCCTGAAATCTCTCATTCTCCTACCCCAGAAGAACTATTTCATACACATGATATTCTCTTGTTAGATACATTATCAGCACATCTTATTCCTGCCATGCACAGTCTTCTCAGGAGTGGTAGATATCTTGTTCCAAATTATTTTTGTAAGATTGTCACTTCCCACCCCTTCCTGGCTTATGGTGTATTTTCCCTCTGCCCCTTGGACAATCACAGCATCACCAATAATAAGCTGCTTACATAAAATAATTCAGAGACCTCTTTGATCTCTGAAAATATTTGATGAGGTATAGAGTTCCCTGGCAGAAGTTTGTATGTAACCTCCAAGTTCAGAAAAATGCCTTCCTGTCCTTCCAAACTAGTTCCAAAACATGGTCTGGCACATGCAAATGTTATAAATAAGTCAACAAGTATTTATTGGATAGATATAATGAACAATGTGCTATGACTGACAATGTGTGAAATACAAATCAGAACCTTCAGCTGTCATATAAGGGTGAGAGGCGAAACATTTGTAGTCACATGACCATAGTTTGAGATCTAGTTAACACTTGGTAGCTCTAACATGGGGCAAAACACTTAACCACTCTCCACCCCATTTCCTTCTTCTAGAAAATAAAGACAGTAATATTCTCTATACACAAGATTTTCAGAGAATTAAAGAAGATAATGTATGCAAAACAGTTCTTTATGAATAGTAAACTATTAAACAAATATGAGAAAGTGTAGTAGGGATCCTTTGGGAGGGATGGCCTGAATATGGGGATGAGCTGGGTGGGGACAAGGATTTGTCTTGGGGAAGCCCCAGTTCCTAAATAATAAGGAAGACAAGAAAAATATTAGTTTCCTCTAAAAGTAGCTGGCAGTTCCCATGGCTTCCTGATTTAGTTGCAAGGAATAAGAGAAGGAACTTGAGAAAGATGTTAGCTCCTAGTAAAAGAAGTTACAAGTCCTAATCTTGGGAACTAGCAAAGCAGACTCTCAGTACTGTCATCAAAAACACAAGTAGCCAGGCCATTAGTGCAGCTTCATTTTAATAGCTTCACTCTATGGCTCCACATAAGGATAATAATATAAAAGAACATACTATTGTGCTGGAGCTTGAAAACATAGGCTGACTAAAGATGCAAAAGCAGCACTGAAAAAAAAAAAAAAAGGAACTGGAAGTAAAGAGAAGGACCCTAAGGAAGAATTCCAGCAGTTACTCCAGTGAGGCCTCAGAACCCTAAGTTTTATTTCATTATTGCTGCTCTGACTCTTATTCCTTGATTTGACCCTTTAGCTGCAAAGCCTGGAAAGTACCTGATACTTAAACATTTAAGAACTCTGAGTTGTGATAGAACTTCCTTTATAGGATTTTAACATGGGTTGAACGAGCATGCCAGTATATTGGCCCCATTTTCCAGAATTTTGATTAGATTAAATTTTGGTAGGATAATTTGTGTTCTGTTCTGATATACAGTTATTCCCTCCCTACACCTTAAGAAAATTGCCAAGCCCATTGGTCCTTTTGTGACCTGGAAGTTGTTAAATTTCCAGGAATCTCAAGATAATCCTCACCCAATAATTTGGCTTGGAAAAATGCAGCTTCTTTTAAATAATGGGGCTGTACATGCCAATGGGGAAAAGATCTTCAAGGGTTAGGAGTCCAAAATGAGCCAGTGAGAGAAGTAAGAGAAGTTTGGAGAGTTTTTTTGGGAGATAGGATAAGGAAGGAGCTGGAGTCTTGCTTGTTCTGCAGGTGACAGAATCAGAGCTTCGGCCCCATGCAATATCACAAGGAGGCAGCAAGACCTCAGATAGAAGCAGTTATGGCAAAACCTGGAAAGAATGGAGACTAGGCCCTGAGTCTCTAATTTAGAGCATGTAAGCACCAGTCTTCAAGGGACGTTGCTCAAGCATTGAGCCTTTCAGGGCCCCAATGTGAACTGAAGACCAGAGGGTGCTTCATCAAAGAGTCTGGAGTGGGTAGAACACTAGAATTCTTACATGACTTAAGGTGTAGGAGCTTCCCAAATTATCACTAATATTGCCTTTCCCTCCCTCTAATTAGGAAGGGACGTGAAGCACTCTTATCTACTTTAGAAAAAATAAAAAGTGACAATTCTTAAACTCCACAAGTTATGGAAGAGAATTCATGCCTTCTGTGTGATGAAGGGTTTCAATATTTTTAAATATGTACGTGGTAAGAGTGACTGTGTAGTAGACACTGATTTATATTTTTAAATGTTTCAATAAGATAGGTATTAGAATAATGATGTTACAGATGAGGAGAATGAAACTGAGAGATATCATTTATCTTGCTCCAGTTTTCATAACTCATAAATGATAAAATCTTGATATAAACTCAGATTTTAAGCTGCAAAGTCAAGTTCCTGCCCTTAACAATGTTGCTTTCCTAAAGTATTATTTTCAGAGAATGATATGGCTGATGTTAGGAGTGGGTCAAAGGAGAAGCCATTCATTCATTCATTCATTCATTCATTCATTCATTCATTCATCTAATACTCATCAAGGGTCTCCTATGAGCCAAGTGCTATTCTGGGGGCTGAGGAAATAGCAGCCAACAAAACTGGCCCTCATGGATCTCACATTTTGGTGGTGGGAGTTGAGAGGAGACATTAAACAAGACAAATACATAATATGTCAGATGGTAATAAGTGATAGAAAGAAAATTAAAGCAGTGGAAGTAGGATTGAAGGTGATAGGGTGCTGTTTTACAAGTAATGATCAGATGATATTTGATCAAATGATATTTAAGCAAAAAATGTGAAATCACTAATGGAAAAAACCATGAAGACCAAGAGGGAGATGCTTTCTAGGTAAAGCAAGTAGCAAGTACAGTGGCCCTGACAACACAGGGGTGTTTGGTGGTGAGGAACAGGAAGGATCCAGAGTGACTACAGGGGAGGTAGAGAAACATAGAGGGGGGGATGATAAGGTGGAGTTGGTGACAGGCCACATCAGATGGGGACTCACAGACTCTTCAGATCAACATAGATAAACATAAGGATAGATATACAGAACCATCTCCTCTGACTTGACTGGTAGGCTTCAGATCTTGGTAAAAGTAGTTTCTAATGCTCCTTACCAATTCTGGGTTCCTATGAACTTGGTACAAAGGTTTTGATGCATTCTATGCTTACTCTGTAGGCATCGTCCCTGAGTCATATGTTCTATTCAAGAGTCAGGATCACTTACAATGATTATTTTGGTCACCTTATGAGATCAGATTATAAACCTTCCCATCCAGTGTTCATTCTTTGGGAGGAGCATATCTTACAGGAGCACACTTTTCATTCATGATAATTAAGCACAAGTATTCTGGGATAAATATCAGACATGGTGAAATGTGACTTTAAATAAAATAAAACCAGGAACACGTAGCTTTGCCTTTCCATTTGAAATGTGGTGATCTTGTGATTTCCAAAAATAAACCTTACTTTGTTACTTGTTTTCTGCCAAGCAATTATCCTTCAGTATTTCCTCTGCCTCAATCTACTATATTTCATGAGGAGAGAGTAAATTTTCCAATTGGGTAAAAAAGATTTAAATAATATTCCATTCTGATAGTTTGGTCACATAATATTAATTAGGAAGATGACAAATAGAAAAATTAATTTCAATTCTATACGACCTGCTGTGTATGTCGACTATTAGTTCATCCAACTTGTATCTCTCACTTCTCCAACAGATCAGCTACTCCATGTGGGGATGCCCTCTGAATAGAAATTAAATGATCTATTCTCCCACCAGTGCCTAAGGAATTGCAGGGGTAACTTTCATTAACCTTGATGGACCTCACATGTAAAAAGCCCTTGAATGTCAGTGGGAGACTCCAAAGAGTTTCTTCTACTTTCTTTAATATTATTCATTTAATCAAAGAATGACAATAAAGTGATTATCATCAAAGACTTATGCAAAAGTATTTTAAAACTTTGAATGGGACCAACAAATGATGCATGAAAAGTGGCAAAGATGATTGCTACAGACACCTTCAAAAATACTTTTTGGTAAACAAAACACTGAAACTGCTTCTCCCTCTTGAGAAGAGTTAAGGTAAATTTCTTAAGAGAAATGAATCATCTGTGCCAACATTTGTCACTTGCCTCTGATCTGACTATAGCTCTAAAACTGAGTTTACCAGCCCATCATCATGGCATGTCTGAAAGCAACCACAGTTCTCTGCACTTTGCATCATTATTGGACTCATTCTGCCTGGAAAGTGCTGCAGTGGGCCTCTTAGAAGTCTCAATACTATGCCCCTTTCAGTATAGATAAGGCAAATACTAAATACATTAAGAGGAAGGACAGAGCCTTTTGCTCTCCCACTTACTCACCCCTCACCCACCCACTCACTCATCAAACACAAGAGCTCATTGACCCTATTGATAGGAAGGGCCACTGAGGATTGCAGAATTTTGCAAATTAGTTTGTGTCCCCTGTGAGCTATACAGTCATTTATACTTAATAGGAATTATAAAGAGGTCTTCCACCAAAATGTGTCAGAGAGGCAATGGGTTAATAAGAAATGTGAACTTAAATTCCACAGAGAGGAGGCTGAAAGCCCCACTCCAAAAATAATGGATCCATGAGGGAATGCAGGGCATGTGTGAGGGAATTCTGGAAAGGAGTGAGCAAAGAAAAAGAAACCTCTGAAATGGTCAAAGGCAGTGTTGAACCATTGTCAAGCAGGTGATTTTCGTAGGGAGCAATTTGATTTAAAAAAAAAAAACAACACAAATCAGTCAATTTAACTGCTGATGGGTTTGGCCTCTCTGGTGGCGGGGAGAATAATGAGACAAATTGTTAGATGTCAGAGTAGACAAAAATATTCAGGTAACTGACGCTAGTTCTTCATTTTCCGGCAGACTGTTGTAGTTTATAAATGCAGCATTGGTATGTGAGTGTGTGTGGCTGTGGGTGTGCACATATTTGCTTGTGTGAGTAAGGTGGGAGAGGAGGCAGGGAGGCAAAAAGTGTTCTTACCATGAGGCAGTCCTGTGATAACGACATTTGGGACTTCAGTTTTCCTGAGGTTCATAGTCCTAACCTCTCATTAAGTGAACTTTACTTAGAAGAAAATAGTTAGATGTTCAAAAATGTTAAATTGTTTTAGATCAATAATGTTTTGGCGTTGAATATGGCATTTCTGTGTGTCTTATGTCATTGATAGTTGGCAAGATTATCTTTTACACACCCACATCACCCACACCCACACACACACACACACACCCACCCACACACACCATAGCACACCTCCACACTCACAGAGCTGCATATACGCATGGAAGATTATTGAGCCCATGCCATCATTTTGTATTTTGGCAGTGAAAAATACTTTGAGAACAAGAGTTCTCAAAAAACATGGAGAAAATTCTCCTAAAATTCTTTTTTTCCTTCTCTTCCTTTCCTTCTCTCTCTTCTCCCTCTCATTTTCTTTATAATCCTGAAAGCTGACTGGTTAATCCACTGAGAAACAAAGATGGTAGCACGAAGACCTGGCTGCTGAATCATTTGTTGGGCCTTCAAAAACCAATGGAAGAGGGCGCCTGGGTGACTCAGTGGGTTAAAGCCTCTGCTTTCGGCTCAGGTCATGATCTCAGGGTCCTGGGATCGAGGCCCACATCGGGCTCTCTGCTCAGCGGGGAGCCTGCTTCCTCCTCTCCCTGTCTCTCTGCCTGCCTCTCTGCCTACTTGTAATCTCTCTCTCTGTGTCAAATAAATAAATAAAAATCTTAAAAAAAAAAAAACCAATGGAAGATGTTAGCAATTGCTTCAAATTATAGCCATTTTTAAATACACTGATATCAATAATGATTTTTTATACCAACACAGATATAACCATTGATAATTAATAAAGGTTTGTTAAGCCAATGCTGATTTATTCAAAATAAGATGTAACTCAAAGTCATTGGTAGTCCTTAACTGATTAGATGTTAGGCATTCTTTACAAAATGCTGAATAATTTAAAAGAATTTAACCTCAAGTCACTTAATTAATTTGTTGAATTCTGCCTTGTTGCTTGAATTAATAAGAGTTTGCCACAATCAGTCTTAGCCTCACCTTTGGGTTTGAAAGGGTGCTAGATACCCACTGTAGTGGCCTCGAACGGGTGACAGGCTGTTGTAGATTCTCTTTTTTCTGCCACACATCTTCCCCCACTACTCAGTTACATTTTTCCCATGGAGAAGACAGACTAACACAGCTTGCTGGAGAAGGTGCATGGTGGCATGATGGTTAAACATGGACATTGGAGCCAAAGTGTCAGGGATTGCAGTCACAGGGCATCCACTTCCTAGCTGGAAGACCAGAGGCAAGTTACTTAATTGGTCAGTGCGTCAGTTTATTCATCTATAAACTGGGGACGATAATAAAGCCCAGGATTCATTGGGTGATTGTTGGGGTTATTGTTTATAAGATGATAAGGTGTTTATAAGGTGATTAGAGGGGTGCCTGGCACATAGGACAAAACTCCATGTTAGTACTTATAATAAGTGTTCTCAGCAAACATGATATGATTGGGGAATTACGATTCTTTTAAGTGACCAGAACCATCTTTTCATAAAGGAACAGCAGCCATCAGAGAGGGCAAGTCCAAGCTCTGCTGTTCTGGAACTCCCCATCTCCATTCCCATCTCACTCAGTTCAAATTCCTTGAGATTCAGTTATGGGTAGGAAAGGGAATCTTCTAGTCCTTTTTCCAACCCAGAAAAGAAAACAACTTCTGTTGTTGTTCTTAGAATATCACTTCAATTAACACCAAAATCGCAGTTTCAGAAGATCTTTATAGACAGACTTCTTATACAGTCTCAGTAAAAAAAAATACCACATGTGCCCAAATTTCCATATCCTCTAATATTAAATATGTCCCATGTATGTTTGCCCTATCTTAACAAAGAATGGAGCAGTTATCTATTGCTTTGAAGTGAAGCCGCAAATTTGAAGCACAATAAATACTCTTTTCTTCATGAAAGAATAACCATTTTCGTCTGAAAATTTTTTCCTATGGAATAACTTTAGTTCCCCATACTCTGGAGAGTAGCTGAGGATGGGGGAGATCGACACTCCTATGACGATGACCTCTTTTCCACATAAAATCCAAGTTCAATTGTATTTTTTAGTCTGTTTAAATTCAATATAGAAAAATTACCTTGTAATTTCTTGTAATGATAATAGTAAATTGTTATATGTGAGTTATTTAATATCTCACAAGTCAAATATGATATAAATAGGGCTTCAGGGAAAAATGGATCCATGGAAACGTATCAACACAATTGTACTAATTGCTAAAAACATATTCTCAATGAAAAACAATTTATAGGATATTATAACTAATTTTTCACACTTCAAGGAACTATAGTAAGGATATTGCCCCAAATATTCCATCATTTCAAAGAGAAAATTAAAAACAAAATCAGGCTGGAATTCATGATGAAATAAAAGCTCATAAAAAGAAGTATTTTCCTAGAAGTTTCTAGTAGGAGAAAAATGTGTATTTGTAAAGATAATTTTTCACTTAAGTTGTAAATTTTAATATTTCAAAACTTCTTATGTATGAAAAGTGGTTGTTTTTGCTTTATTATTTTGTTATGAAGACAGTTTTAATTATCTGGCTCTCATTGACTACTAATTATATAGTGTAAATCTTGGGGAAAAATCAAGAAGGAGAAACAACAACATAGAATACTTACCATCTGGCTTACTTTCTCAGCTTCTCTGAGTATCAGTGGACAGGAGCCCCTGCTCTTTGGTAGAGGGAAAAGACACAACCTCCCTCCTAAGTGGGATCTAAGAATGCTTCCTGTGTCTTTCAACGTGGGAGAAGGGAGCTTTGGGTTATACTAAGAATTTGTCTCTACCATTTATTGAGTCATTTCTTTGTGCCAGGATGCTGCCAAGTGTTTGATACACGATGTCTCGGTGAATCCTTCTAACCATTATTCCCATTTTATAACAGAAGAAGCTGGACCTCTGTGCAGTTAAATAATTTGCTCAAGGTCATACATGGTAGAATGGGGATAGAAACCAGGTCTGCACAACTCCAAAGACATTGGAATCACTAAACTACTTCTCTCTAACACAGATCATATAAAGGGCACACATTTATGGGAGGGCGAGAAGATCAAACTGAACCTTCAAATTCTGTATCTCCTCTCCATCTCCAAACTAAGCATTTTATTGACATATATTGAAAATGATTAAAACATGAAAACGGCATTGTGCTTTTTATAATACCAGTGATTTCTGGTCTATAAAAGACAATACATGATAATAATCACACCTCTATCACCACCTCTAAGAATAATTTCTGCTGCCATTTACTAAGCATTTACTTGAAGTATTTTGCTAAGCACTTTACGTATATTATTTCATTAAAAAAAAAAAGAACTAGCCACAAATTTTACATTCTAAATCTCAAACTAAATTGAAACATGAATATATATTTTTTTCAGAAGTGGAAAATATGAACACAATTTTCCATTTCCCTGATTCTACTTTCACTTCAAGTAGACAGATTTTCTATTGTCCCAGGTCTGGTTCCTACAAATCTGAATGCTTAAATCCATACGGTGGCCCCAAAGAACATGCAGAAGGTACTGAACCCCTCAAGGGCTTAGCAGGGTAAGAAAGACTTAGATGCAAGACCCAACTTAGAGCTAACTAAAATCAAGTTTGTCTGTTTGTTTGTTTGTTTATTTATTTATTTATTTATTTATTTATTTATTTATTTATTTATACCTGTTCATGCCAAGCGGTAGAAGCTAGATACAGTGTGACTTGCGTGCTTCTCTTGACATTCACGTAGGTTAGCAGGCCAACGTACTGTCACCCTGCGCTAGCAGGGGGAGTAACTCTGCCGTTTCCACCAGTACCACATTAAGGGAAATGAATCTCATTCTGTTCTTTTTTGGGGAGTAATTTATCAGATGATTTATTTACGGTACAATCTGCGTGACCAGTAAACAAATATGTTATTTTTGCCCACTGTGGTTGGATTTTAAACATAAGAAAGAGACAGAGTAAGTGTCTTTCTAGGATATGTGAGTAGCTCTGACAACAGCTTTGAAAAATAAAGGGACTCCATTACGAGGCGTTTAGCAAGAACTGATTTACATACTGGAGTAGATCTTTCATGAATTCTGCCAACGTAGAGAGGAAAGGGGAGGGAAAAAAAAGGTTCCAATTGCACGTTACCACTGTGCATGTTGATGAATCCCCTAGCACATGTTAATTAATGCCCTATTGTGTTTGGCAGACTACCAGGGACTGTGATTGTACACGGGCTGATCCTTTAAATGGAGAGTGGCTTACTCTATATTGAAAAGAAAAAGATTTGTATTTGTATAAGCCACAACTATGCCTTAGGAGTGAGTGTTTTGCTTTTAGTGCAATTAAGAGAGAAGAACTGCCATCTATCACAATATTTTATCATTACATGTGAAAAAAAAATCCCCAACCCAAGTAAGTAAAAAAATCACAGAAATGTCATTGTCTTTAAGGAAAAATAACATTGCTCCCATTACCCCATACAAATCAGTGTCCAAATTTCACCCACAAACGATGCTAATGAATAGTGTTATCTGCCATCTTGTGCTCTGGCTGAAGCAGAGGATTGTATTCAAGCAGTTAAAAGGAAATCCTCATAATAAACACATGGCAATCTTGAAGAAATTAAATACATAATGCCATCCTGGCAACAGAGGTGAATTAAACAGGGAAAAAGGCCTGGAAGATGCAAATTCCTTAGGCTTAAAGCTACAGAAATCTTATGTCCTGTTAGACTTTTAATTTTAATCATGGGGGAAAAAAGATCAACTAATCACTCAGCTCTTATTTCTTATTTGTTTTAATTTGCTTTTTACTACTTGCACTGTAAAGAGTTGATAAATATTTGATGTCTTAAAGCTTGAGTGGCCTAGGAAAATAAATTGCCCTATATTATTGTTCCTTATGAATAAAATTGACATATCTGAGAAGCTGTTGCAGTAGAGTCCAAAAAGATATTGCAGTCAAATCGATTGATTAAGTGTCTTTTACCGTTCTAAGTCATAAAGTTCAGCAGCGGCTTACTAAAGAAACTACCTTTTTCGTAAATCTATATTGCTTTAGCTGAAAGAGGCTTAAGTCTCTTTTATTTTTATTTTTTCCTTGAAGATGTCAGTCATTTGGGCTTCTTTGTATGTTAAACTCCCTCCACATTTCCCTCAGTATATTTCAGCTTGATTTACACAAGTGATTTTCAAAGTGGGGCCCAGAGGCCACCTAAACCAGAATTGCATGAGGATGCTTATTTAAAATATAGGTTCTGGAAATCTATGCTTCCAGAGGCCCTGATTCAGTAGCGTCGGATAGAAGTCCAGGAAACTTCATTTTTAATAAGTACCCAGGTGATTCTGATCATTTAAACTATTCTATATGCTCTTCTTCTGGAGTTCAGTGACCTTTGAAAAATTCACCAGCTCTTTTTGTTGCAATGTGTGATTTTACTAGACAATGTCTACCCCTTAGAGCGTGGTGTCGTGATCTTTGTTTTAGGTGGCCAGGTCTCTTTTCCTTCTGGCTTGAGGAGGTTGGGACCCAACAACCACCATGACCTTGAACTTGAAGTGCCAATATCATTGGCCCTCTTTGCCAGGGGAAAAGTACCACCAGCCTGTGGGGACAGGAAAGTAGACGTAGTCACAGAAAAGACAGAGACCCTCAGTAGGCCCTCCAACCTGTGGGAAACCTCATTCTGTGACATTGCTAGTCTCATTAACTCTCGATCCAGGTTTGCATCAACTAGGGTACACAATGAACTGAACTCCAGTCTTAGAAAACAGGTATATACCTTTGATTCTTTTTGCATAAGATTCTTGGACCTATTTAGTGAATAATAGCAATAATCTGTTGAGTATTTCCCACGTGTCCAGCAAGAGCTAAATGCTTTGTATATATTACATCATACAACTTTTTGGCAATAACCCTCTGAGACAGGCATTACAATTTCCCATTTTACAGATGAGGAACTAAGGATCTGCAAAGATAACTGGTTTACTTGAGATCCCTGTTGGTAGACTTAGCATTTTATTCCAGGTTGGTCTGACTCCAGGCCCTGCTCTCTTATGCAGTAGGCAATCCAGCCTCTAATCTTAAGTGGGTTTCTCTCTCCTTTTTAATCAGCTCGCCTTCATGCCTCATCTCTTTGAAATAAAGCATAGGTTCTATACGAGCATCTGCTTCCTTTGGGAGTGCCTCTAGCTACTATTACTATATTATAAGTTCTTTGAGATGAGAACAAACAGATTGAGCCCACCTCTGGGTTTCCTTGCCAGTGCTGTCAGAACCACAGTACAATGGTGACGTGCTCAGGCTAAGTAAGTGAGGTCCTGCCGCTCTATTTTAGGACTCAGAGCTCTGACAGAGAGCTTACTGTTACATTATCGCACAACATGCTTACAATAGATGAAGTCACTTTCAAGGGAAGCCAGAGCCTATACCCTGCCAGTACTTTGTTTAATGAGCCCAAGACAAAAATAATAGCATCTAATGGGCAGGGAAGCTGAGACAATGACACAAAACAGCCTTTACAGAGTGCAACTTTGAAATACAAAGTAAGGCAAAGGCAACTGTGAGTTGATTTTTTAAATCTCACTTTGTCCCCCAAATCATTGCTTTCCGTGGAGGATTTATTCCTTGAGTGTATCCCAGAGTTCTACAAAGTAGGATGACCCATTCTCTCCTCCGGCTCTCCAGCTCTCCACCACTGTTCATGCCGTTGCTCGCATTTGGAAGCCTCCCTTACCATGGACCTCTCCTTTACCAAACTCTGTCTGGCTAATGGCCGATGATTTCTTTTAAGATGAGGGAAAACAGGGCTGCAAAGGTGTGCTCTTGTTCTTTTAAAGAGCAATCTATGCAAGGAGAGTTAGTGTTGAAAATAGGTTCTGGCATCTGAGTCTTTAAGTCCGTAGCAAATTTCGATGCTTTATTCGCTTCTGCATGCTCTTGACCTGGCTTTTGTCAAAACTCTGATTCCAAAATTCATTCCATTTAGTTCTTATACTGCCCATCCTCATAAGAAAGTATTGGCTTCCGGTTCTGTCTCTGGAAGTCACAATTCTTCCCTGGACTGGCTTTGGTGTCTGGCTGCTGTCAGTTTAGTATCATCCCTCAAATCTCTAGATACACTTTCATTTTCCCTCAGCCTATGACTAATGTTTGATTCAAGGACTATGCAGTAATGGTCAACCTCAACCAAATTCTCACTTGATTATTTAGGCAAGAAGAGATTTATTACTCTCCTGTACTTGATTTAGACCATTTGATGGCATGTGTATGGCCTGCTGTATTGATTATTTGTACCTCCAGTTTTCTCTACTGAATTATTAACTACTTGGTGTTAGGAACCAGGTCTTACTCACTTCTATATTGCCCACTTGTATATATAGTGCTTTGAGTTAATAATAATATTAGATAGCATTTAGTGAACCTCTACTATTTTCTAGCCATTGTGCTACAAGGTTTTCACTCACTATCTCTTTTAATTCTTATAAGAATACTGTAGGTAAGGCATTATTATCATTAACATTTAATGAAGGAAGACTCTAAAGCTTAGAGAATTTTAGAAGCGTGCCCAAATTTACTCAGCTAGATCGTATGAAGCCACAATTCCAAATTGGGTCTGCTTAACTTCAGAATGAGAACTCTTAATCATAGCACTAGAGTTTTTAGTGAAGTGGTTGGATGAAGAAACCCATTTACAAAATTAAAAGAGAATAAATTGTTAAAATGAGAACTGTATTCAATGTTTCAAGTAAATACATTACAGGCCCTTTTTTTTTTTAAGATTTATTTATTTATTTGAGAGAGAGAGAGAGAGCAAGCACCAGCAGGGGTGGGCAGAAAGAGAAGGAGAGAGAGTCTCAAGCAGACTCCTTGCTGAGCACAGAGACTACCACAGGGCTCAATCTCAGGACACTGAGATCATGATCTGAGCCAAAATCAAGAGTTGTAAGCTTAACTGACTGAGCCACTCAGGAACCCCTATAAACCCAATATTTTTCAATATCAGGAAAGGTCTTTTTCTCTGGCTCTGTGATGTTTAAGGACTTTATGGCATTTAGAACTCACCTGTTTAAACAGTTTACGTTAAAGATGAAAATGAGATTCAGTCAACCAGTTGGACAGCGAATGTAAGTGTAACGGAACGACTTTATGGTTCTTTATACATAGGAAACACCCATGTTTGTTGAATAATAATAAAAAATAATTGAACTAATGAACCATTTAGTCAATGAGGAAACATACTGAAAATCAGCCTGTATACTAGCTACTTTAGAATAATTCATGAAAAGGTCTAGCAATGCCTATAAAATATTCGGAATTAGGCGTACGATCAATAGTATATATCAGCACAAAAAAGGAAATACATTTGGAAGTTGATCCCAACAAAATATCCATAGTGTAATCCAATTGATATCATATCCTAGAGTCAGTAGCTCAAGCATGTCATTTGTTTAGAGTGAAGATGGTTAATCCTACTTAACTAAGACATTATAGACTAAATGAAATGTAACATGTATGTAGAGTAACTGGGCACATAAAAAACACACAGTGAAGGTCAGTTCTCTTCTCCCATGCCATGCTTTCCTGTCCTATTCATTGAGTTAGATGGTTTCAACTAATTGTATCTTCCTGAGACCATACTTCTTTTAAGTTTCAGATCACCATAAAAATGGTAGGAATCATAGCTGGCTTCCTCTGAAGTCCTCAATTCCATCAACAAGGGACAAAAGAGACTCAGAACATTTGTGGTAATTCCTTTTCTCTCTCAAGAGAGGTCTAAAGGGAACCCTCAGGCAAGGGCAATGTCTGTGTCTCCTCTAGGCCTTCTAATTCTCCTCAAGTGTAGAGAAGGGGATTGAATTGTGAGTTATAGCAAAACCCCCTTTCCTCAGGAGTCTCAGCTCCATCCACAAGTGTCAAGGCTGAATCCAAGGCTTTGGACTTCAACTATCCACAGCTTCCCTGGGCCTCATGGCTTCTCCCAACAGGGGTCTAGCGGGATGCCTAGACAACCAAACCTGTCCATCTCCTCATACTTACTGCTTTGCCACCATGTTTGGCTTGACTCTACCAGGACACATTACTCCCATTCTCCCTGTCTATGTCAGTCATTCACCCTCATATCTGTCTCTAATTTTCACAGGGCTCTTCATAGCCTCTGACCTGTTCCATTCTCCCAGCACTCCCCAGTTCATGAAATCCTTCCACTGTGCTCTCTGGAATTCATGGTCTGCGGTCAACAAAATCCTGTAGATTCTTAACTTCTTGAGCACCCCCTTTATCTTTTTCATTCTAGTGGAAATCTGGCTTTTCTGTAGGAAGGCTGCTTTCCTTACAAGGTCTCCCAGGTAGGGGCAGGGGGTTTTGTTTGTTTGTTTTTGGTTGTTGTTCTTTGTTTTTCTTCCACAATCCTCATATATATGGACCTGGAGATTGGACCCATGTCCTTCTTATTTCTTCATTGCCTCTTCAAACCATTCTTGTTTTCTAGTGACAACTATACTGGTAAATCCAATGGGCACTTTTGCTTCTGATCTCACCTTTCATTACCATTTGACAGAGTTGGTTCCTTCCCCTTGAAACCTTTCTTCATTTGGCTTCCAGTTTACCACATTCTTCTGATTTTCCTTCTATCTCACTAACTATTCCTTCCCAGTCTCTTCTGGGGCTCCTCCTCACATCTTCAACAAAGTGAATACCTGAGTTTACCATGACTGTCCTTAGGTCTTTTCATTTCTCTGTTTCATATCCTCAGTGATTTTGTTCAGTCCCATGGATTTACTTACCACTTATATGTTGATAGCTTCTAAATTTGTATCTCTGGACTTCTCTTCTGATCTCTAGATCCACATAGTTAACTGCCTACTCAGCATCTCCAACTGGAGGTATAGTGGTGATCTTGTACTCTTGGTGCTTGCCCCACAATCTATTTTTAGTAGGCAGGCAAAAACAGATTCTAAAAAATAACAGAACATTTCACTCCTCTGTTCAAATCCTGCAGTAACTTCTTTTTCAACTAAGAGCAAAAGCTAAAGTCTTTATAAAAACCTACAGGGCCTTACAGAATCTGGACCATAGTACATCTCTGACTCTACCTAGAACCACTCTTCTTCTCACTTACTCTGCTTGACCCGTGCACTTTATGTGTTCCTACCTTAGGTCTGTTTGTTTGAGCTGCAGAACTGTCCCTGATACCTGTTTCAGATACCTGAAAGCCCAATTCTCTCACAATCTCCAGTCTTTGCTCAAGTAACACCTTCACAAACAGACCGACCTTAACCTGGTATGCTTAGTTCATTCTGCAACCCCCTTCCCAGTCCCACACTCCTAAGACCCTTTTCCTGGCTCTACATATTTTTTTTCTTTTTCCATTATACTTAGCCATTTTAACATTTGATGACAGTTACTTTTTATTTCATTAACATCTATTGTTTGTTTTCTCTCTCCCATGCTAGATTTTGAGTTCCATTAAGAACACAAATTTAGGGTTTGTTTGGTTTGGTTTTTTTGTTTTGTTTTGTTTTTGTTTTTGTTTTTGTTCTCTGATTTGTCCCAGGAATTTGGAAATGTGCCTGCACATAGTATGTGAATAATAAATATTTGATAAATAAACGCTAGGTTTATGTAGTGTTTTGCAGTGTAAGGCATGCTGTCATACGTTACAAAATTATACCGTTTAAACTACCTCTTGCTGTTGGCTGTGCAGTTATCATTATTCCCATGAGTCAAATTAGAAAGCTGAGGTCAGAGACAGTTTTTCTAAATTTATTGTTTTTGCAACTTAATTCTGGTTACTAGGGCATTGTTCGTTAGGGTTGTATTTGATTCATAGCATAGAGCAATGGTACTGACTAGCCATGTGCTGCTGATTATGTACAAATATAAAATATTGCCCAGGGTCTGGCAAACAATGCTTTTGGGCAAGAAGGATATGACTTGGTCACAACTCCTAAAAGGCAGAGTGAGTTTCCTTTACCAGCAGAGCTGCATGGACCCTCATGTCAGTTGTTTCTCTCCAACTCACAAGCCACCTGGCATCCTGCAATTGGTTTGACATGTTCAAATCAGGGTTTTGATCTCAGCATTACTCTGAGATGACACCTTGGAAGGTGACTAATACAATTTTATTAAATTTAGATTTTGGTAATTTGTCAGCACTTACTCACTTGACTAGGGGAGCAAGGGTCCTTTGGTACTTCTGATCATGAAATTTAAATAATAAGGCTCTTGCTGATTGCTCTTGAATGCATTAAGCATATTTTAGGCACAGCTTTATGATTGGTGACCAGAAGCAATCCCAGTTGAATAGAAATTCTTTTACTGGGTATTTCTTGTTTCTCTGAGCTGTGATCACAACCTTACCATTGGCTTTCTTGCAGAAAGCATTACTGCTCCTTAAGAAACTTCCGTACCTAATACCAAGACATACTGGCCCTTAGGTTCTTCATGTTTTTAAGAGCTGTTACCCTTGTTCCTGGCCAGCTATTGAATTCTCAAATTCCACTCAGGCATTGATCTAAATTTTCTTTGTTTAAGGGTTTTTATTTCTGACCAGAGAGAGCAGTTGAATTGATCCTAGTAATCAGTGAGGTTGTTTTGAAAGTCTTGAAGTTGATTTGCTGTAATTATCAGTTCTTGTTGAGTATGAAAAGGAGCATGTTTACTGAGGGCTCACCTCCTGTGTGTCACAGATGTTTTAGGCACTTCACACACATTAGTTAGTGCAGTTAGCTTTGCCATCACTCTAAGAGAAAACTATGCTCAAGGCCTTTTTATAGGCGAAGATAGGGAGATTAGGTAACTTTCTTAGCCGCTACAGGAGGAATGAGGCAGAGCCAGGATTTGAAACCACATCTCTAGACTGCCTCAAAATGCACTGATTAACGTTTGTCGGTGCTGCATACACCTACAATGTAGGCACACAAAACCCAAAGAAATAGGGAAATAACTGATAAGACAGACTCACATTTGAAAAGTATGCCTCTAAAGGGCCAGTAAGTAAAAGGCCTAGCCAATCAAGACATTGCCATAGGGGGTCACACTGAGAAGGCCATGGAGACACACTTCTTATCAGTCATCATATGAGTGATTAAGGATCAAAAAGATGTATAAGAAAATAATTCAATTTGAAGGTAAAATTAACTGATAAATTGGATGTGGCCATTCAGACAGGAGAAAATTTTGGACGCATGCTTCCTAGGGTGTCTCAATGTACAGAATGCTGAGTAAATTTGATCTGGTGTATTTGTCTCAGTCAAACTTCATGAACTCATGTGCCAGAGAAAAAATTTCTGGTCTTCCTTCTCCTTCCTATTCTTCTCTTTCTTTCCCACCTTTCCCACCTTCTCTTCCTTTTTCTTTTTTTACTTAGAAATCCCTACTACAAAGAAGTTGAAAGACCCTGATATTGATAACCCTGTCTCAAGGGTCATTGGTTTCTAAATTTTCAGCTATGATTATGGAAGTTTCATTATTAGAATCAAAGATTAGAAGGACATCTCTATCAGTGCTCTAATTCTTTTTTCCTTTCTGGAAAACTGAGGAATTGCCTTGGCTCTATTCTTCAGACTATAAAAGTATACTTTTCATGACTTCTAAGTACCTGCATTTAATTAATTTTCCACTTAACCCTAGTCCATTCTCAACTTCTCAATATCCATTGTTTAAAGCAGAAATGCAGCTCTAAGGCCCTTATGTGAATTTGATTTTCTCATTGGTTTAAAAGAATCCCGCCCCTAGATGTGTTTAATTCAGTTATCCCGATTTTCATTTTGCTTTTAATATAATTTGAATGGTTTGGGATAAGGCATATCCTGTCCTGTAAATCTCACTCAATCTTAACACCTCTCAATTGTTTAGTTTCTGACTTCTTCCTACATTTATGATACTTGCTTAGGCCCTGAAGGCATTTCAGTTTGCAACCTTACTTAAATGAAAATCAACAGTAATATGATTTAATGATGGTTCAAAATGTCTTTAAGAATATGTATATAGGTTCATCACACAATATATTTCATTTCACATTTTTTGTCTTTATGATCAGGTTCTGCACCAACAACATTCTTATCCATTTGAAAAATTCATTGTCATTTTAGCAGCATTTCTTTTTTATGTAAAATGGATGTGAATTTCACAGAGTCATTTTTGGAAGAGAAATTTGTCCTAGCAAATATATTTGGACCTTTATCTGCCATTGATAGTTTGGTGGTTTCAAGTATAGAAGTAACTGCAACCTTCCAAATATTTTTTAAGCCAAGATATTTTTGCAACTGTAAAATCCAGCTGTAGCAATATAGATATTTCTGAGTAACTGTCAATATTTAGGGGATACATACGCAGTATAAAAGTTGTTAAGGAGATTTGTTTTGTTCAAATCTTAATGATCAATGGCTAATACATAACAAGCTGTCAATTGGGATCTTATTTTATGGAAGCTATCCAACCACCAAATGACAATCTGACCCCAGTGGATGCCTAAGAGTGTAAAATAGTTTGGATTTAAATATATAAATCGCAATTCATTTGCAATACAGAAAAAATGCCAGTTATTTTTTTTTATCACATATTGTAAGTTCATTTTGAATAGAAAAGGAACATACTGTATTACCAACCCAAGGGAAATTTTTGTGTGTTTAAATAATTATTACTGTTGAAGTCTTTTTATATTCTTTTCTTTCTGTTTTCATAAGTCAAATTACAAAGGAGTTGATTTGAAAGCTAAAAAAAAAAACCTTATATTTTAAATGCCTTTTGTTATAAAATTCAAGGACCTAGTTTCCAAATGTGGATCAATTTGTTTGTCCTTGAAAAAAATCTACATTAATTCTAAATGCCACTAATGCAGATACCAGAGAAAAAAGGTTGAATATTTACTAGGAAAGTCAGACTTGAATAACTACTATTGCAATAAACTGTTAAAAACAATCAGAATTATTTAAATCTTTGTAGAAAAGAATGTCTGTATTTTGAGTGACAAAAAGTCTCAGTGCAGTCTTCACACATTAAAACTGTGAAAAGTTAAGGCTAGAAGGAGACCTAAAAATCCTCCTGTGGAGTGGTTTATTTAACAAATGAGAAAACTATGATTTGGCTAGGCATGGGAAAACTGGAACTAGAATCCATATGTTCTAATGTCTAAACCAATGTTCTTTTTCACTACTACCCACACATAACATGTAATCAGAACAGCTACCGTTTGTTGGGCTGTTATGTGTCTGGCATGGAAAGTCTTACTTTATTCTTTTAACAATCTTGTAAGTAGGTTTTAGTGTTCTAATTTTACTGAGAAGTCAATGATAAATTTCTATTTTGAGATTAACTTACTTGCCCAAAGTCACCTTACAGAACCAGCAACCTAATAAAAGTCTGTCTGAATTCAGTCTCCCTTCTTGCTCCAGAACTATTTAATTAAAAAAAAACACAAACAGATCTGTAGAGTTGTATAGGAAATGGAAAGTACAATAGACTGATTGGCTTTTCTCGTTTCAGCTTCCCCATTATGTAGATAAAGTTAAATATTTATGTAAAATTTATAACCTGTACTCATGATGGGATATTTGACCCAGAGAAACCTGAGAATAGCTAATCCACCCCACTCATTTATAAATGAGGTAATTAAGACCAGAAAGGTCAAGCACTTTCCACCAGAGGGATAGTTGTAAAACTAGAATAGAGCAAAAGTTCTGGCTTGAAGTTCCCTGATTCATCTGCCATTCCACCATCACATTTTTGCAGGTGAAGTGTGGGGAGGAAAGACAAAGGGGAGGGGCTGAGAAGACACATATTGCCACCACGGAGTGAGCTGGATGCTGACAAACTCAACGCTAGTCCAGTTTTTGGAAAGACAGTGCTGTTTGAATGTGACTAACCTTCAAGGAACCTCGTAACTTTCTAGCTTTTCTATGAACCTTATAAGAGACAAATGATCAGAATATTCATTCCATGTTTGGCTAAGAAAAGAGCCACTAATTTTTATATTTCACTGTGTCCTCCAGTGAAACGTATATTTTATCATGAATAATGAATAAGAAGGTAATTGCTAGTTGAAACACTAGTCACCAATTAATTTTAATTTTCTTTCTTTTTTCTTTGTAAGTCTTTTCATTGATTTATCTTAGGAGAAATTGTTTGAGTGAAGAGAAAAGCATCTATAGCATATTTAGTAATTTTTCCCATATCTAGTTTAACTTACTTTCTTAGGGAAGGTGAGGTGGCTATAAATACCTTTGCCACTTGATCTTGTAACCTTAAACGAGGGTGAAACTCCCCTTGGCACTAACAAGAATTTTCTCTGCGGATAGTTACAGAATTGGGTCCATGACGATTATGAAGCAATTCGGTTCTTTCCCAAGAGATAGAAACTCCAGCATGATTTTCAGATGGAATACACATACTAGCACCTTGTCCATATTCCTAATAATAACAAGAACGAAGGGGGAAAAAAGCCAGGAATTCTTGCAGGCTTTAGCCGCCTTGCTTCAAAAGCCTGTCAGCTAAACAAATAAAGTGAAGTAGTGGGAGGGAAAGGCAGGAAATTAACTGCTGTGGGCTATTAGTTAATGAGTAGTCCAACAAAAAGGAAGTTATGGCCATGGAAGTGTACACATAGAATGAAAAAAAATTAACATTACCAAAAAGAGTTAGTGTACACAAATTAGATTTTTATTCAATTCTGAAGTTTATTGCTTTCTTGTGGGATCTGCCTCCAACTAGCTACAGAAGCTTTCCCCTATCCCCTCATCCCCAAACAAGATGAGTGAGATCAATCAAAAGATTGAAACTTTGAAGCATGGTTAGGCTGCTGGGTAAAAGCGTGCAAAATATGTCTGAGACTTCATTAAAAAATGCCTACACAACACCTTGGGTAAAATCCACGGCAGCTTGGCATTGCCGCCTCATTAGGAGTAAAATGAAGTGGTCATTCCCTGAAGACTGCCCCTGCTATGTCCTGACCAATCCCAGGGGTATCCTGCTTACACTCAGTGATTTTCAGCCTAAACGGCCACAAGTCTTTTCTCAACTACTGCTGGGCAAGGATCTGTTGGCTTTAGGCAATATAGCCCAGGTAAGCACAGGTTATCTGTCCAGGCCCACTTTTAAAAGACGAGACTGATAGAAGGTAGTCCACAAAAAACTTTTTTGCTTTCCTTTAAATATTTGAAAAAACAAATGAATTAACAAGAATTTATATTTATCCAGAACTAGTTAAACAAGCACTTCTCTGGAAGTACCAACGACTGGAATTTTCAGTAAGGACAACACACAAAGAGAAGGACAGTCTCGAAACACAAGCTCTGCTACCCTCTATCCCTCTACCAGGTGCCTTTGAGAATTAAAAACCAGTAAGCTCCCAGGACAGGAGAGGAGCAAGGCTTTTTGCTACCTGTTTGTTCTCTGTGATCGTTCTCTTTAGAGTGGTTCGGGGAACATATCACCTGGGAGCTCATTAGAAATGCAGAATTTGGGGTGCTTGGGTGACTCTGTCCCTTAGTGCCTGACTCTTGATTTCCATTCTGGTTATGATCTCAGGGTCCTGGAATCCAGCCCTGGGTCAGGATCCATGCTCAGCAGCGAGTCTGCTTGAGGATTTTCTCCTCTCTCTCTCTCTCTCTCTCTCTCTCTCTCACCTCTTCTCCCTCTGCCCCTCCTTCCACTCCCTCTCTCTCTGAGTCTCTTTCAAATGAACAAATAAATCTTAAAAAAAAAAAAGAAAGAAATACAGAATTTGAGGCAGATCCCAAGCCTTCTGAATCAGAATACACATTTTAACAAAATCCACAGAATCATCCTTTTGCACATGCGAATTTGGTTGGCGCTGCTCCAAGTCAAGGGTTCACAATGGAAAATATCACTAGATAGTAGTAATAGAAATCCTTATTGATGCCATTCTACTAGGACAACTTACTTTTAAACCTCTTTTCCGTCAAAGTGCTTTCATGTAGCCTAATGACACAAGAGGCTTCAGAATTATGTTACTAATTCTACTAAGTACCAAAAACTTTGAGACCCTGTACTTGGTTGGGTTGACATAAAATGATGTGGGCCAATTATTTTAGTTAAAATATTGATAGCACCATTACTAACTTTTATACTGAGGTGGAGAAAATGCTATAAATAAAGTAATTGTTTTCCAAGATTAAATCTTTAAATAATATAACTATCCTGAAAAGGACATAGTCCTTAATATAAATATAAATAAAAACCTCTCTGCTGAGTCAGTTTATGGTAGTAATTTCCAATCAAAACTTCTTACAAGCAGAATGAAATTCTTTTTTTTTTTTTTTTAGATTTTATTTATTTATTTGACACAGAGAGAGAGATCACAAGTAGGCAGAGAGGCAGGCAGAGGGAGAGGAGGAAGCAGGCTCCCCACTGAGCTGGGAGCCCGATGCGGGCCTCGATCCCAGAATCCTGAGATCATGACCTGAGCCGAAGGCAGAGGCTTTAACCCACTGAGCCACCCAGGTGCCCCCAGAATGAAATTCTTATTGTAGATAACAAACCTGTCATCACCTATCGCTTGTGCCAAACGTGCATGGAGGAGTCAAATGGAGTGCTGCTGAGATAGCCTTCAGTTAAGTCTATGGCTATCATCTATGGCTCTATTTTTTTTTTAATAAAGATTTTATTTATTTATTTGACAGAGAGAGAGAGAGATCACAAGTAGGCGGAGAGGCAGGCAGAGAGAGAGGAGGAAGCAGGCTCCCTGCTGAGCAGAGAGCCTGATGCAGGGCTTGATCCCAGGACCCTGAGATCGTGACCTAAGTAGAAGGCAGAGGCTTAACCCACTGAGCCACCCGGGAGCCCCTATGGCTCTATTTTTATAATCATTTTTTTCTTTTTTCTTGTATGGATGTCTTTGTTGTGATTTTGTAAAAAAAAAAAAAATACAATGAAAACATCAGCCTGGATATTAGACTGATTCCTAAGAGCATAATAAATGCCATGAAGAGTCGTGGTAGATGGACCATGGTCCATCAGCCAAATTTTATGTCTACCAAGATCCTGACTGTCATCCTGAAGTTCATCTTTACAAAAATAGACATAGTGCTGGTTTTCTTAGGTTCAGTTACTGCTCTATTATAGTTTTGTGATTTATGGATTTACCTAATCCAGTGTTTTCTTTTTTTTTTTTTTTTAAGATTTTATTTATTTATTTGAAAGAGGTAGAGAGCACAAGTAGGCAGAGTGGCAGGCAGAGGGAGATGGAGAAGCAGGCTCTCCGTGGAGCAGGGAGCCCGATGCGGGACTCGATCCCAGGACCCTGGGGTCATGACCTGAGCCGAAGGCAGTGGCTTAACCGACTGAGCCACCCAGGCGTCCAATCCAGTGTTTTCTAAAGTGTGTTTAGGGAAATATAGGTGTTAAGAGACATTAAAGGTCCCATAGTTAATTATATTTGGGAAATACTGGATTAAATGAAACTATAGGGATAACTTTTCTGCATGTCTTCTTAGAGCCTTTAGCTAAGATACCTTATTAACACCCAAAGTGGGGATATAATATACAATGTTTTTGACCTCAAAAGCCAGTATTAAAGAGTATTCCCTGTGATTAGTGTCTTCAGTTACACACTTTGGGACACCCTGATCTAATCTAAGTCCTAATCTTGTTTGGATTTTCGTTCTTAGAGGATCATATTATACCACTCACTGTAAAAACAATAAACCAGGGCATTTGTGGTCTGTTTTAGGAAATTTAGCACATGCACATAAACTCTTGGAGCTCCCAACTAGATTGTACCTACTTGGATGTATGAATCATGCCTTACACTTCCATATCCACCACAGAATTTAGCACTGTGCTGGACATGTAAGTAATAAAATAATTACTGCTATACTGACCTGTGCTAAAAGTAGTTTTTGAGTTTCCATGGGTATCTAGTTGCTCTAGCATTTCAGGATTTGATGGGATAATCTATTTACTTTAAATAGAACTTACTTTTAATTTTGTGAACTTTGATCCTACATCCAATAAGCCTTTGTCTTTCTGAGCTGATAAACATAAGTGTTTCTTGCATATGAATATCAAAGTTCTACCTGGATCTGGATCTTTTTCCAGATTTAAATCTTTAAAACAGATTCAGTGTGTTGTATATGCCAGATATGCTTTCTTCAGTTGTAGTAAGTAGACATGCCAGGAAAATTCCAGCACAGATGCACCATCAATTTGAATCTGTTATTTTTTCATTACCAATGAGGTCCTTAATGATACTCAACAATTGTTCGAATTTGACACTGCAGGATAATATCGAAATTGAAGTCTAAAAGCTACACAAACCGGGCGCCTGGGTGGCTCAGTGGGCTAAAGCCGCTGCCTTCGGCTCAGGTCATGATCCCAGGGTCCTGGGATCGAGGCCCACATCGGGCTCTCTGCTCGGCGGGGAGCCTGCTTCCTCCTCTCTCCTCTCTCTCTGCCTGCCTCTCTGCCTACTTGTAATCTCTCTCTCTGTCAAATGAATAAATAAAATCTTTTAAAAAAATAAAAAAAAATAAAAGCTACACAAACCTTTATTCTTGTATAAGGCACTGAAGCCCAGGGAAGTGAGGTCAATGTCCTTCAGGGATATTTGCAAAGCTGCCTGTATTTGGTCTTGTTGACACATCATTCTTAGAAGTATGGCTGCCATTATTTGTCACTAATAGAATAATAGTACCATACTCTTATTTACTATGAAGTCTGTTTCTTGCTTTTCTCCATTTTCACCCACACTGGGAGCTCCTTCTTGAATTTAATCTTTGTTCCATGCACATTTTAAAATTAAGGAAAGCGGGCGCCTGGGTGGCTCAGTGGGTTAAAGCCCCTGCTTTCCGCTCAGGTCATGATCTCAGGGTCCTGGGATCGAGGCCCGCATTGGGCTCTCTGCTCGGCGGGGAGCCTGCTTCCTCCTCTCTCTCTGCCTGCCTCTCTGCCTACTTGTAATCTCTCTCTCTGTGTCAAATAAATAAATAAATAAATCTTTAAAAAAATAAAAATAAAAAAATAAAATTAAGGAAAGAAAAGTACTTTTTAAAGGTTGGAAATTCCACTGAGCACCCCATTCCCTGGGGCAGGCGTGGGGTGTGATGGTGTGGTGGTGAGTAATGAAGAGTTTAGATATTCTTGCTTCCACCATTTCAGGCCATTGAAAAATGCTCTTGATGGTTAGTTTCTTTTTATTTTTTGGTAGTAGATCCTACAAATACACAGGTCCTTGGGATGATATAGAGAGCTCGTATTGAGTTTCACGAATGAATGAATAACAGCCATTCACGTTGATACCTATTCAAAAGTATGTTGGTTTATACTAGGCTAGATTATATTTGTTATCCTGGAATTTACTACCATCCAGTTACCAGATTACGTTACCAGACACACATCTGGGTAATATTTGGAATTGCTTTCGTCCTTTAAATCAGCATCTCGGTGAGCAGGGAGAACAAATTGCTTTTTTCTGCACTTAGAAGATACATATCTGACTATTTTAACTATCGGCCTTAGGTGGTTTGGCTAATTACATGCCTAAAGGCAGAAAACTGTGCCAAACTATTTATCAGTATTCTCTATTATGTTAGTTTATCCTTCAACTGAATACATTTTTTTTTTTAAGTTGGCATTCCAAGCAGTGAAAAACAATTACCCTCCCCTTAAGGATTGTGTCCACAGAGATAAATTTTATACTCAGGACACAAAGGTTAAAAAAGTAAGAAAGTAAGATTTCAAAGTCAAGGAGATGCTGCAGAACACCTATCAACACTTCCACTCTCACCCTGTTCTCATCTGGACACCATTAGGAGAACCACTGAAATTGAATTCAACGGCTATGTATTATGCATGACTGCATTGTTTACTGTATTGTTTTATGCCATTCAGTTCACCTGAGATGAAATCAGGCAAAGGAGGTAAATTAAGTCTACCTTCAAAACCCTAGACTGCTGACTCTTATAAAAATTGATTTACTAGTTTATCTAATGTTTTAAAAACTCATTTTATTAAGTTGTAAATCATATCATTCCGTACTACTACATCAGAAGGTAAAATTAATGATAGAGATAAGGACATTAGAAAAAGCCACAGCATGGCTACATGACAACATGAAAAAATTGATGAATAGCAGCTTAGGAGCAGTGACACAGGGTTCAGATTTAATTTGAATGGTGAAGGGCATCATCCTATTGGGCTGACTGGATAAGGGTAAGTTCATATTGGCACATGGTTTGATGTCATCATGGGTGACACGAAATAGTGGTACAGTGAGAAAATGACATGTGGCATTTTGAAGATCAGAAAAATAAAAATTTGAGTTTAGCCCTGAATGAAAGTGCTTTTTCTTTTCCAGATAAAGAAACACTATCCAGTAATTCTGAGATCTAAAAGTTTTTTTTTCCTATTAACTCTTTAGAAGTCTAAAAGGAAAACAAAATTGATGGCACGTTTGTGGGGTCATGTTAAGTGGAGGTGGCAGATAGACAAATTTGTGAGTGAAAATTTAATATCTGTATAATTTTCTCAGAATGAAAGAAATGTCATCATAATGAGATTCATGCTACATCAGGAATTTTAGTACCTTTCACATAACAAATATACTTTCTATACTTTATTATACCAATGCTCATGCCATCCCAAGGAAGAGGATGGATTTAAATAGAAGATAAAAGGATCTTTAATTTCACTGAGAGATGAAGAAGATGAGATATAAAGCACATGTCAATATAGGTAACACTTTCTCCAAGAACTTCTAAGACATCAATAATCAGTTAATCTGTTATTCTGAAGATTGATCATAATGCACCATTATCTGTCAAAGCTAATTAACTAGTTTAGTTAAATTAACTAATTTAGTTAAACTAAGTTAATGTTTAGTCCAGGTCAGCAACTTATGTCATCAGATCTGGCCACCAACCTGTCCTCTCCTCACCTGTGTCAGAAACTAGCACTGTCATGGCCAACTGAGCACATGTCCCACCAGAGGCTGCAGTTAAAACACAAGGAAAATCATCACACTGCATTTGGAAATCACGACTTACTTGTTTTACTGTGTCAAATGTGCTTATGAAGATCAGAGGGCGTCACTTTACAAATGAGGAAAGTAAGACAAGAAAAAGAAACCCTCCCCTTTTAATCACCAAATGACAGATCTAGGAAGTGAATTCTGGTTTTCTGTCTCTGTTTTAATAAGCTTGATCACAACAAATAATCAGTTTGCTGCCTTTTTTTCTTTCTTGGAAGAAATACTGCCTATATTTTGAATGAATCTGAGAAACAAGGAAAGGGTTTATTTTCAGGGGGAAAACAGCGAACCCATGATGCAAAATGTAAAACTTACATTTTCTTATATGGAAGTGACTAAAACTAAGTATAGTTGAATGTTGTAACAACATAAAGTCAGAAAATAAAGTATTAAACAAAAGCTTTAAAATGATTTAACATCGAACCAAAGTCTGAAAATGAATCAATCTGCATATACCCGGATAAAGATTTGGAGATGCTAATATTGAAAATTTAGTATGTGTGTCAGGCCTCCTGCCTGGTTTGAAATGAACACATTTAAGGCCCAGTGCATGTGACTGTTTCCTGGTTTATGAGTGAGACTGAGGCAAGTGTGCACTTGCCCAAGAAAAGTAGACCTCTCCAGAATTCCCCTTCTGACCATTGAGGAATCACACGCGCAGCATGAAATAATCAGGTCTTTGCTCATAAAATAACCACATTCATATTTCTTTATTCCTGTAAGACTAAAAATTGATTTTTAATGATGAGCAAGCAATTTCGTGTCTTTGAAATAGAAACAGGGTTTTAAAAACTTTCATTTTGGTGTATGATACATACCAGCTCCCTCGTTCGCCTCTACAGTGACGTGTGGGGGGCTCGGTACTGTAGCATCTAAACGTTTTATATAAATAAAGAAACATGCTAGGATCTTGCAAGTGTCTCCAAAATATGTGGGCAGTGGTGAATATGCCCCACCATCACTTGACTTTTCTTCAATATAGTACCTTTCGTATCCGTTACAAATGGAGGAGTAGTGCACAGACATGAAGCATAGGAGTGGGAAAGAAAAATAGAAAAGAACACAGGTTGTTATAGAAAATAAAGCAAAATACATAAGACAATAAAGTATAGGTAAGAGGAGTGCCTGGACAGGAATGTTTACATGTGATGAAATGGTATGTAGCCAAGCTGACCCTGTGCATTATGTTAAATTTACTGTATTAAAATGTGTACTCATTCACTTTTTAATCATTTGAACCTCATTCTTATATGATAAACATATTATCTGGATGAATTTTGAGGTCCTATTTCATTTCTTTAAAGCTTAGGGAACAATAAAATGCAGAGATTAAAGCAATTACTAACTTTTATTTTTTGAGGAACAAATATTTATTGATGTCCACATGCACTAGAAACAAGTAGATTTAGGGAATACATAAGAGCTTGTCATTCTAAGAAGCACAGGTAAAAATCAACTAATAAAGATAATGAAACTAAATACAATAAGATTACAGCTGATTTGCACCTTGAGAAAGGGGTCACTGACTGGTTTATCATGGAAAGGGTACTAGCAATCGTTGAGTGATTTCTAGGGAAACCTGAGAACAAGGATAGCTGGGGTGGAGTGAGGGTTCTTACAGGAACTGACCCACTAGTCGGCTTCATTTAAAATGAAAGAGCAAAAATAACCAGTGCCTTTCATATGCTTTACCAATAAATAACAAAGCTTCACCCAAAATGTTAAGTGAAGACAAAATTACGTAGTATCAATGCAGACGTTCTTCACTGGCTCATTTTAAAAGACCTTTTTTATAAGGTGAGAAAAAACATTTTAATTGCTCTTTCAATTACACATTCTCTTAAATCTTAATCCAAATGCAGATCAGTTCACTGGTAGTTACCCATGAAATTTTGGCTGTATGGATCAGTTATTATATTATTAAGTCAATTATTAAGGGAAAATGATCTGGTCATGTTTCAAAAGTGATCCTGATATTTTGATTGTACAATAAATCCTGTATTCAACTCTTTCTCCAGTTTCCAGTGTTTGGGTGGACAGACATTTTAGAAGATGCTGTGTCACTCGACATTTCTGCCCAATCTGGGAGGGGGATTGAGGAAACCCATGAGTCTATAACAACTTGTCTACCAGCATTCAGATCTCAGGAGTATGGCTGAGTACAAAGCTAAATTCATGGAGACAAAAGTTCTTACCGTGCATAATAAGAGACTTTGCTCCTTCAGGCCCTATCACATGGACTGTTAGTGGATAAATTCTTAAAGACAAAAGGCACTCCTGTGATCCTTTCAATAAAAGCAAGGTTCTGGACTAACTGTATAGAAACAAGATGGGTGATCCTTTAGAAATAAAAAGTAAATGCCTGTTATGAAAAAAAAGCATAAATAGCTTATTTGGGCTTATACTATGCTAAATGGTTTGCTAGAACCTATAAAGAAAATAGAAACTACCTTGTTTTTCGTGGACAAATATCATTTGTGTAGTTATGTTACGGCAATGTGGTGACTGTAGGGGTCAAATAATCAGAGACTAGGCCGTTGTGACGAGACACTCCTCCTTCCTTTCATTGTTTGCCTTATCCGCGAAAACAAACTGCACAATTCTCTTTTCCTAAGTTAGGTGATAATTTAGATAATTCAGTATATTTATACATTGTTTGTTTTATTTGATAAATCCTCATATCTAAGAATTTCCTAAATTAATGCTAAATAGAAAAGAGTAGCAAAGAGGTAAATATTTTCCTCCTGAATCTAATCTTTTATTAATCTGCATACATGTTATTCCAAATATATACATGTAGATCGCCACATATATATGTGCATAGAATGTATAAATATATATATTATACATGAATGATTTATTACAGAAATATCAGTGTTTCTAGATTACACTGCATACTTGATGAGCTGTCATTAGTGCAGAAAGGATACATAGCTTTTCAACAAAAGAAAAGAATGAGGCTGCCAGAGTGTTGCAGTGGTTTGGGCTTTTTTTTTTTTTTTTTTTTTTTTTTTTTTTTTTTTCCAGCATCCATCCCTGCCAATCTCTGCACTGCCAGTAGGGAAAACCATATCCATGGCAACCAACCGTACCATTCCAACCCACATCAATGACGCCTCCAATCTAAACTGTCAAATATTCTATGCACATCATGTAAAATAGGTCTCTTTCCCCTTATACCTCTGTGCATCTCGTTTCCGTGGCTACATGTTTATGCAAATGAGAATTGTCCTTTCTCTCTCAGGTTGATTGAACACTGAATTTGTTTTGCACCTTGGCAATGCAAAGCCATGCTGTCTTGCCACCTGGTCTACCACATAATTGCAAAAAATTACATTATAATGATAACTGTCCCCAAATTAGCCTGATAACACCATCTACCTGCCTTGTGAGAGAAAGAAACTGTGTGCAATAAAGAAGGATGTTAAAACAGAGTCGAGATAGGGGAATAATGTTTAATTGGCTCTCCAGAGTCTACTAATTTTCAGAATTGGAAACCTAGTGTTTGATTTGTTCTTTTTAGTCAGTGAGAAGAAAAAATATCCTTCATAAATTCTGAATGACAAATTTGCCCATCCTTTTTTGCATGTGGTTCCAGCATCCCAGGGAATCTAAAGTGTCATTTCCTCTCTGGAAGAAAGGAAGCACAAAACATGCTAGGTATGTACTCTAAATTTTCACTCAGTATCAGCTCCAGCTATAAATTTCTTCCAATCCCCTGTATCTCCCCCTTTCTCTTTCCCCGAAACCCCCTTGAAATATCTTGGATCAATACCTTTCTTTTAAAGTTAAGAGGCAGGATTTTTATAGGATGACACATATTAAAATTAGAATAAATAGAATAAAATTAAAATAAAGCTGGGACTCTTAACAGAATTGCCCTTTCTTTTTTCCTATCCCCTTTAATCTTTTGTCCGCCACTTTATTAGATCCTGTAAATAATTCTGGTTAGTTTCTTTTTCAGAAAAATCACAATTAAACATTTTGCAAATAATAAAAATGATCAATTGCTTTTTATTTCATTCATTTTTAGTTATAACTTACATTGATATGATGACTTTAAGGATATTATTAATACCAATTTTTCTACAAGAAAGAAGGACTGGGGAGGTAAAAATGGAGTTTGTGGTGTATTTCCCCAGGGTGTAAGTGACAAAATAAAAGATACTAGATTCTATTATGATAAATGTTGGGGATATATTTTACTTCTCTCCCTGCCTAATGCCTTTCCCTCTGCAAAACAAATCCTTCAGTATTTAAAAAAAGAAAAAAAAAACAGGAACAATTTTATACAACTTCACGAGATTTTTGTCTCAGATTATAAACTTTGTTTTTGAAGACTCTGAGTCACCTTTGAGTAGATTCAGGAGATACAAAGATTACAAAGATGGACAAGATCTTTTTCATAATTCAGTAGATCATCTGTAAATGTGTCCCGGCCAATGATAAAAAAATTATGAAGTTTCCAAAGCCAGAACTGTAACCATCTTTTCTCCCGTCTCCTTCTGCAAACTCTACATACCGTTTAGGTTTTAGCTGGGGTCCCACTGGCTCCCTGACTAAGAAGATCACAGAGTGATGACTTCCTTCTCTGATCTCTTGGCTCTATGAGTGCTGTTGTTTCAGCATTTCTTTAGATGCCATTTCCCACTGATATCACTTGTGTCTGACAGGATTGTAAACCCTGGGGCAGAGTTGGAAGAAAATAATTTCATATAATTCTTTTGTATTTTCAATCCTTAAAGTGAATATTTTACTCAGTTAAATTGAATAGCAAGTCTTGATTGTTCCTGGGTTTTAGGGTGAGACATTTAAGCAGTGAACACCTAATAAACATGCCTCCGGTCATGGCAGAAGAGAAATCAGCTTTTAGGTGTGTTCACTGTTGTTCCAAAAATCATGTCAAATGTTTTACATATGCAATGGTGATCTTTTCCTTGTTAAAATTTACTTTTAAATACCAGATTATATTTTTCAAAAGCAATAATATTTGAAAGGGAGGCCATGATGTTCTTAAAAAGTCTGTTTGATTGTTAGCTCTCCACCAATAATACTGTTTCCTGAGCACTGATCTTGCCTCTTTGGGGAATTACTAAGAAAATGAAAGACCTAATATTATAAAGATTACAGTCAAAAAAGATGATAAATACGTATAAACACAAGTGATGCAAAATTAAAAAACTGTGGTTCAATATCAATTATGACTGTTAATATCATCATTCCAGTAGATTTACCAAATGTAACATATGAAATTTCTAGGTATTTTGGAAGGCTAAAAAAAAAAAAAAAAAATCATTGAAGTTAGATTCTGGAAGTAAAAGTATGGGTGAATAGTTTAAGTCAGATTTACCTGAGGAGGACAAATTTTTAAGGACCTGACTTCTTTATAGAACCAATTTTTTAAAACCTAGGGTGTGTGTGATTTTGGACTTTCCCCACTCAGTCTCAATGTTGGAGCTCCTTACTCTCCTAAATAGCCTTTTCTGGTAGCAAGAAAACTTGCTTTTGGAGTTTCATTCTGTTAGGGAATCCCTTGCTGAATCCACCTTATTTCCTCCTTGACATTACCCATGCAAATAAGGCAGAAATTCATTTGCAAAATGTAAGGGCCAGAAAAGTTTGTTTGAATACCACCAGTGAAAAAAAGGAGAGTTTATGCAAACAACTAGAAATCACCTTAACTCTCTTATCCACTTTTTGTAACTACACAATTAACACTGTAGATTTTTCATATGAAAGAGATTTATTCATGGAATCATTACAGAGAAAAATAAGCAAAATCCAAAAAAGCCTGTTAACTAAGAACAACCACTTAACTTGTGAAATTATAATACTATTATCGAATAAATAATAACAGCAATTTCTTGTGAGGCACTATGTTCAAAGCACTTTTAAATTCCTTTACATAATCTAAATCATTTAATCCTCATGGTAGCTTTATAAAGGGTGCAATATTGACCTTGTTTTATAGATGAGAAAACTGACGCATAGAAAGATACCAAAGTTACAGAGCTGGGAAGTAGATCTCCCAAGACCAGATTTATCTTGCTGTAAAGTCTCCAAAGTGTTAAGTTTTTCATTTTTATGCCATATAACCTTTCAAGAAATATTTTTATTCTCAATTATCACAATAAAGTTGTATCAGTAAAAAAAAATCTCTTGAAATTATGATATTCCAAAATTCTGTCATCATAACTCAAATTCCCTTTCATTTAATCTTTCAAAGCATGAAATTGAATCTTCTCTTGGGGAGAAGAAACCCTTTCTGAAAGACTTCAAAATTGGAAACATTACTTTTAATGCCAGCAATGATTTAGAAGACTTACGGTGATTTTTTAAGATATCTGGATATATGTTCATTCATTCATGCAGATAGGTACTAAGTGCTGGCACTGTTCTTGGCTCTCAGGATCCAGCAGGGAACTGAAGAAAGATCGTGCCCTCATGGGACTCACTTTCTAGTGAGAGGAAAGATTAGAGAACAAATAGAATAGAATAGAATACAATGCAACACAAGGAAAAGGAGGACGCTCCTTTAACAGGCCAGAAAAGGTTTTCTTGGTACAGTGATATTTGACCAGAAATTTGAATGAAGTGAAGGGGGGAGCCCAGACATTCAAAACTGGCTTGCTAGCTAGGTTCAAGGATTATTAGGATGGCCGAATGGGGTAAGGGAGAAATTGCTGTAGGAGATGCCATCTGTGAGACAGCAGATGGTCAGATCATGGAGACTTACAGAACTTTACATACTCTTCCTTTTACTCTGAGAGAGATGGGAAGCCATCTAAGGGTTTTCAGCAGAGGAGTGATAAGAACTGACTTGTTTTGTAAAAGGATCACACCGACTCAGGGAAATATGGACTGGAGGGTTGGGTGAAATCCTGGAGCCCAGTTCCAGAGGCTGTTACATCATCTTAAGCAGTAGGGGACGGTGGCTTGAATCAGGATGGCAGGAGATGACTTGTGAGGAGAGATTTCAAAGTTGTAAACTACAAGATTTTATAATATATTAGATATGGAATGTGGAAAAATCAAGGTGTAAAGGATGACTCTATTACAAAATGAAATAGGAAATTTTATGCTTAAATAAAAAACTATAGGTAAAGACTAAATATTTGAAATTAGTTAAAATTATAAAACAGTTAAATTCTTTTTAGACTCTGAATTCGTTAGATACTCAATTTAAAACAATTGTTGATCATTACTTCTTTAATGCCAATGGTTTTGGTGTTATCCAACTTTTCCTTGAAGACACAACTCGGTAAGTTAGCAAAATTCTCTAACTTAGAAACAACAGTCCTTCTCGAAATCAGTTTTTTGTTTGTTTGTTTGTTTGTTTTTTTTTTTGGTCTTGCAAATCTTGGATGTTCTCCCCTTTTGTCCTATTTCTTAAGCCATTCTTTCTTAGTCTCTTTTGCTGACTCCTCTTCTTGGCATTTCTTAATTCCCAGTTCTTTCTTTGTATTTGTTACAAGCTATCTTTTTATATCCATCTATAACTCTACTTGGACCAGATGCACACACTAGAAAAGCTTTAATTATTGTCTAAGTCCTGATGATGTAGAATTTTCTAGTCCTGCACTGTTCAGTATAGTCGTTAAATCTGCTAGTGGTTATATGCTAATAGCGGTACTATAGCTAAGAGTGAAAATATAGCTAATAGTGCTAATGGTGGTAGGATTATGGGTAATCCTACTGAAATCTGTATATGCTATGTGTAACCATCTGTGTAACATATCTAAGTATATTGTATATACTATGTAATACCTATTATTTTTTTTCCTGTACATGCCTATGATAAAGTTTAATTTAGAAATTAGGCACAGTAAGAGATTAACAACAATAACTAATAATCAAATAGAATAATTATAATAATATGCTATAATAAGAGTTATGTGAATGCGGTCTCTCACTCTTTCAAAATATCTTATTGTACGGTAGTCACCCTTCTTGTGATGGCGTGAGATGATGGAATGCCTATGTGATGAAATGAAGTGCGGTGAATGATGTAGGCACTGGGACATAGCATTAGGCTACTACTGACCTGACGATAAGTCAGAAGGAGGATCATCTACTTCTGGACTGCAGTTGACTATGGGTAACAAATAGGAAAGTGAAACTTTGGATAAGGGGGATGACAGTACAATAAAAGCAATAGTTAATATTGGTGAGGAAAATATGTACAATTTGATAAAAATTGTTGTGGCAACCAGTTAACCACTTGGCAAAGATAAGTTTAAAGCCCTAACCCACACCCTAAAATAAAATTAATTCTCCAAATGGATTGAATATAAGTACATAATAAAGTTTAAAACTACTACAAGAAAATACAAGTGCCTATGTGCAGGTAAAGAAAGCCCTTTCAGTGAAGACTCCAGGCAAAATTTGAAAGATAAATATTTAAAGATATCTGTATGTGGAAAAATACCACAATCCAAGTGAAAAAGCAAATGATAGACAAGTAAAAATATAACTATGTGTGACAAAAAGGGGTTAATGTCTAAGATGTAGAAATCTTAGAAATTGGTAATAAAAATAACATATAACAGGCAAGGTACAAAAAACTCAGAAATATAAATGATAATATTTGATGAAAAATATTTCATCTTACTAGTAATCATAACCATGAACAAAAGACTAGACATCCTCTCTTCTCATCAATTATCAGGTTGTCAAAGAGTTAAAGAAGGAAAATGTCCAGTATGGTTCACTGAAAAGAGATGGGCTCTCACAGATTGTTGGCAGGAGTAAAATTAGTAGAAACTTTCTTAGTATAATTGGAAGTAATGTATTTAATTCAGAAATTCCACTTCCAAGAATTTTTTCTAATCAGATTCATAAAGATAGAAATGTTAAGATATGTATCAAAAATATTATTTATAATGTGGGAAAGCCGAAAATAATTTAAATGTACAGCTATAGGTTATTGCTTGAATAACTCATACATCTGTAAAATGGAACTTTTTTCAATCAGTGCAAATGATGGTGTCAATCTATATTGATCAATATGTAGCATGTTGATGCTAAAGGTAGTTATCCAAAAAATATGTCCCACTATGACCCCACTTTAAAGATACATTTATTTCAACCACACATATTGAAAATAACATATAAAAATACTGTCCAAAATGCTCTAGTGGTTCTATGCTATTGGTGGAAATATACTTAATAGCAGTTATGGCGATAGGATTATGGGTCATTTTTTTCTGCTTGCTTTCATTTTTTGCATCTATCATTCTACATAAACATGAATAATTTAATTTTAAAATGCAACAAATTCATATATTGAAATATCGTGATGCATAGCAATGCTAGAAGCTTAGACCAGATGCTATGTTTAAATTGCAAGAGGTCACTTGTGCCACATTTCTCTACTTCCTGACACAGTGACACCTCTTGTCCAGAATCTCCACCGCACATCTATGTAGGTGCTTCCCTCGGAGCCCACAGACGGAATTCAGTTCAACTGCAGAGAGAGCGCACTGCCATGCTCCTCCTCAGCAAAACCTGGCAGTACTGGCGTTATCTCACACTGGGTGCCTGAGCTCCAAAGAGACTGTTCTTAATCCCTTACAAAAGGGTTCACTGGGATTTCCGTGTGCTCTTGTTACAGCCTGGTCTTCCTTGCCCCCGAGAGGAGAGTTTGGTTTCAAGTTCTTTAGTCTAAAGCAATTATTTTGTCGATTTTAAGAACTTCATTCTCAAATAATTATTAAAAAAAGAGTTTTCTCAATTGAATAAAAGCTCCCATTTATTTTTCAAGGAGTCTTGTAAGCTACGTTAGGCTGCTTTCATCTTCCCACATATTAGGAAAATAAGATTCAGAGATTTTGCGTGATTTTTTTCAAGGTGGCAGCGTGAGAATTCAAACTCAGCTATTTTTCTTTCAAATCTGAAGATCCATTTAACTTTATCACATAGCCTTCTACACCTGTCATCGAAAGCCATAGACTTTAATCAACAAGCAAGAAGAGAAAATCCAAACACTTTTGATTGTAAAATGATTGATAAGAAATTCTAAATAATTACTTCATAAAATCCTTTCTAACTTTTGTTTTTATTTTACAATTAGAAACAGCACAAAAGAGAAGAGGAAAGGAAAGTACTCTTTAAATTCCTAAACAGGAATTTCTGTTTTCTGAAAGCTACTTCTTGCCCAAGATTTTTTTTCTTTTAATTACTCGGCAAATAAAACTGGAATAAACGCACTGTGAAATCTACTGATTTATATGTGTTACAGATGGTGTACTAGAAAGAAAACACTAAATTCAAGGAAAATATATATGACACAATGCTGCAAAGTATGCCACTCATCTAATTCATCTAGTATTCTTCAAATATAATGAAAATTATCCTTATATTTTTAAAATGATAATGTGGCTTATATCTTAAAAGCTAAAAGTAAGATGGAAAATACTTGTAAATCAAAGGTTTTCAGCTAACTTTGTGAAAGTGTAATTTGGTGTAATATTTTTCTGATGCTGAATGAGCCTCCTAGTGTTTAACATCTAACCAGCAACGATGTCATGCTCCACCAGCGTCATTGTCAGTGTCCAATCAATTTGTTTGTATTATGAATCATTGCCTATTCCTATTGGTTTTCTGCACATTAGCATTCAACTAATGGACTCAAAGTCCATGTTATGTATGTTAATCTAAAATTCCTCTGTATACAACCTTTGCAGAAATAACTGAAAAGGAGAGCATATCGGTCATACTACTTTCATGTTTATGAAACGTAACAGTTGCACTCTCTGGGTCAGTACCAAATGGAGGTTTTTTCTAGTAGGTAACATAACTTTTCATTACAAATTGGATCTGGCATGTGCTCTTGTAAGTAGCTACATTTCTTTTTTTCTTGATTGATTCTTAAATTAGTTATCAATGCAAGGTCATTAGTGACTCCTTCTAGTCCTTCAGCTATGGGGATTGGTCAACAGCCTGCTGAAATGCTGATCAATTTTACATTATTCCATTTGTCTTCTTCATGTGTGCAAAAGTTCACTGGCATAGAGACCCATGGGTCTGCATACTGTTTTTTAATGAGTTATAAACAGTTGTTCTCATTAAAATAATACATTTTAGGGGCACCTGAGTGGCTCAGTGGGTTAAAGCCTCTGCCTTCGGCTCGGGTTCAGGGTCCTGGGATTGAGCCCCGCATAGGGCTCCCTGCTCAGCGGGGAGCCTGCTTCCTCCTCTCTCTCTGCCTGCCTCTCTGCCTACTTGTGATCTCTCTCTCTAGGTCAAATAAATAAATAAATAAATCTTTAAAAAAAATAATACCTTTTAGAAAATTTGAAAAAGAAAAAACCCACACAGTTACCACAATAACACAACCAGTATTTATGTTTATTATCTTCTAATCTTTTTATTAATGAATCTTTAAAAAGTATATATTTTTTTAAAAAGTGCCTTTTCTTATTCCCCCCTTTGACTTGTAGATATACCTAATTGCAGGAATCATAATCCTTGATTTATGACAATATTCTAATTAGTGATTCAAGCATGTACTTATTTGTAATACTATGAAATCCCTCAGAAATTCACCACCATTCCCCAAAAAGCTATGAGCTTGACAGTAACCTACGACACACACTGTATCTCCCATCCCTCTACCTGCCTTCTCCCACAGAACTGGCATTCAGAATTCTATTGTTGTTGTTCCCTTACTTCATATATATGAAATATATATATATGTATATTGTATATATATTTAATACATTATAAATATATATTTATTGTGTGTATATACATATATAAATTGTAAATTATATTTATATGTGATCCTAAAAATACATATTTTATTTCTGACTTTATAAAAAGTTTAGTATACTACATATAACTTTTTGGAATCTACTTTTTTCATTTAATAATCTCATTAATAAGACTTATTCATAATGCTATCATTCTACGTCATTCATTATGACTTTGTATAGTAGAACACTGTGACTATATCACACTTCTTTCATCTATTCTCACCTGGATGGGCATTTGGGTTGCCATTGTTATAGTCTTCATAACTATCAATTTTAGTAGTTGCATGGTGTTCCATCAATTTTCCTAATCAATTCTCTGGGTTTTTTTTTAGTTAGTTGCATTGATCAAAGTTGAAGTGAGCCCTTTTGTACGAATAGGTTTTCTACATTAAATATTATACTTTAGATAACTAGAAATGGAATTATTAAGTTGAAAGATATGAACATAATAGGTATTTCTAATTTGCATTCTGAAGAATAACTCCAGCAATTGTACAATTACTAGGTTGCTATAAGCACTGACTTATCTATTTTTGATTGTTAATTTAAGAGATAGTTATGTTTTGTTTTTAGGCTTCACTGACTTCAGTCAATCAATATTGACATATTATAGAACTTAAGATTTGGAACCTTATCTTCTGATCTGATAATTTTCCATTTGATGAGGGAAGGCATTAAGGTAAGACATTACAAAGGTAAGACATTAAGAGTGAAATAGTGGCTTATAGCCTGGGTTGAAAGTCTAGTTTTAAAATCTGAATGGAATATATTGTCAGTGAGCATTATTTATTCTTACTAAAGTGATCCCAGCTTGGAAATGATGAAACTGAAGCTCAAAGGAAAGGACAGACTTTCCTACAACTTACGTAGCTCATTTTCTGTCACACTGTATTGCTTTCCAACTGATCAAATATAAAGTAGACCATCAAAACTTTCGTTTCATTTTCATTTTGAATGATCTCTTTTCCACATTCCTGGAGGATTTATAATCCTGGCCTTGCAATGTGCTACCTGAATATGCTCCTATTACTGTTGCTCGTTTTCATGAAGAGCACTCTTTCCTTACTGATTCCTCTCCCATGAATTCATCCCTCATAGTAGGTTGAACTGTGCGACACCTAGCATAGCTTGTTAATCCAGACTTGCTAAACTGACCTGTCAGAAGTTACAGTCTTTCCACATTGGAGAAACTTCCCTGTCATTCTTCTAAATCAAAAAATTATTAATTAGATAGTTTTGATATCTCATTTTCAATACACTTTTTTAACATTCGCTGTGTGCAATAATAGTATTAACTACAGTTTGCATGACATTGTGACATAATGTGTATTGCTGTGCTCGTATAATTCATATAAATTTCTGCCACAGTTTTTATGCCCTAGGAATGATCACATGACTTGGCCAATGGAAACAGTAATAGGGACGTCTTTTTTTTTTTTCAGGCTCACGCAGGGCGAGAACACTTGCCCAGCACTCATATAGCACACTGCCACCCTCTTCTCAATAACTCCGACCACAGACAATTGTCGTTCAGCCTGGTTCATCCATAACAAAGCAAACACATGTTTAACACTTGGTCTTGATGACTAAAGTCAGCGATTTTGCTCATCATAAAGGCAAGTTCCCACCCTTTTCCTCCATGCCTGCAATCTGCATCTGAATTGCTTGATGATTACTCTCCTTGGTTCGTTTTGCCCACTGTCATAAACAATCGCCAATCCTTGTGGCCCTGTGCAGAAACAGACCCCTGAGTGGGTCATTCATTGTGTGTCCAAATACTGGACAAGTTTGTAAAGCAAATTCATATTTTCACTTCTGTCACGTTTCTCCTAACCTCAACCTAGAACAAATAGCTTTCCCTAAGGTTTTATTAAAAAGGAGTATGCCCATATAGAATGTGTTCTCTTTTTCTTCTCCTTCTGATAGAGCAATTTCTTTGACTATAGAAAGATGAATTTGACACATTTATCACATAAAAGATTCTCAGCCTCTCTTCCTCAGTAACCTAACTAAATGTACAACATTTAGTTAGTAAAATCCTTTGCTGTATTAAATACATGCTTTCTTTGCAGCCCAGATAGTCTATGCATTTCCCAGAACATGGGCTGATTTTATGTGCATAAAAAGTGGACCGTGAGCCCTTTAACACACTCTTCTCAATGGTAAGCTTACTCTGCACTATAACGCAGAATGCATTTTCTCAAGGACTTCTCTGTATTTTGCAAACAAGAACTGAGGGTATTTGGTAGCTGTGGAATCTGATTCACAGAAAGCTGAAATAACCAACCTGAGCCGAAACAGGCAGTCCCTGGACAAGTTTGTTCAGAACCTTGACCTTTTAACTCTGTCTTTTGTTTTAACATTACGTAGGATCGATTTTTTTTTCCACCCAGCTTTAACAGACATTTGAGAATGAATTGTTGCCTCTTATTCATCTCGATATATAAACCCTTAACTGTCAATGCTAAGCAAGAAAATATCAAGGAAAGAAATTCAGTTATATTGAAACACCATCCACAAACACCACACAACAAGAAATGCAGACCACTTTAAACTGCTAAGTTCTGGTAGCTGTGAACTTTTGAATGGATTACGTGAGATAAAAGTTATTTTTTTAGTTAAAATAAACCAGTTATTGGTTAGCTCTTAAAACATATCTTCCCATTGAAATTATGTGTATCTGCTATATTCTTGGCAAAGAATGAAAAAAAAAGCCTATTTTTAATGCAAAATAGACTTAACCGATGGTAATAATAGTACTATTTCAACTACACATGTTTCAGTGGGAGAAAACCTTTCTGGCTCTAAACTTTCACACCAGGACCACTTCAAAAGCAGATGTGACTGATTCTGATGGTAGCAGGAGATGCATAAGGGACAGGTCAAGTGACGGGAAAGCTAGAGATGCAAGCAGGTTTCAAAACCAGTATCTTGATTCTGCATTTATATAGGATGAATGTCATTTTTCTATCTGCATAAAAGATGTCAGACAGTCCTCAGGTTCTCTGAATTGAAAAAGAAGGAGCAGTTACTCTCTGGCAAGTGGGAATCTGAATGCAGACCATCCCTCATTCCACATGTAGACCTGCATTGTGTGCAAGAGAGCAGTCTCTCTGCTGATGGCACATGACCCAAGATAACACACAGGAAGGAAGTGTTGTTGAGGAGGGAGGAAACATATGGCAGGTTAATCTGGGTGAGGAATATCTTAATTTGTAGAAAACACACCCCTGATAGTCATAGTGAAGAGGAAAAATATATTGAATGATGAGTCATACTCAAACCATGCCTTTAGTATTTAAGTGGGGAAATCTGCTTTGATCCCTGGTTTCCACATCTCTGAAAGGAGGATATTGAATTCAAAGATTTCTCAAGCCCTTCTAGGCTTCCACACGCTATCTTGTGCCACCAGCGTGCATACAAAATAGAGTTGTAGGGAGGGGCCAAGTGGGAACCTGGCAGAGACCTATATAGGGAAAATGAAAACCTGAGAAGAAAGTGACTAGGTACCAGCCAGAGCCCAGTGAAAAGCAGGATCCAAGGTGGAGAGTGGGACTTGGAACCAAGGTAGAGCCCATGCTCAAAGACCATGCTTTCAAAACTGCTTCCAGGGTAGTTTCATGGGTGAGCTGGCACTGAGTGTCAGAGTAGTGACCAAGACCCCTTTAAATACCTTCTTGTGTCTGGTCAGGATTTAGCTTGGAGAATATGGTAGAAAGAAGGCATCTCAACCACTGCATCATGTTGTGTGGTGGTAGGGATTTCCAAACTATTCATACTCTTTTATTTTAACTTGGATTAACTCCCTTTTGATTTTGACTTTCCCCTTTCCTGCCACCCCCTGAAATTACCTACCACAGTAAGTCATTATTTCTGATGAAAATAAGCCACAGCCCTTGGCCATGATGGGGAGAGGATAGGGTTGAGAGTTATGGTCATGTTGGGAGAAGAAGAGAGGGTATACGGTGACTGAGACCGGACAGAACCTTAAAGATATATTGACCCTCTGATTGTTTTAAGCCCAATGCAGTATTAGATTATATGGTCTATCTCGTATGGAGTTAGCTTTAAATTTATCTAGCTGTTAAGCAAAGATGTATACTAGATCTAAAGTATTAGAAGTACCTATTACAATATTATTGGTAAAAATTTTTTCCATGGCCTTGAAACATATAAATACATTGGTATATTATGTCATGAAGTCTTCTGATGTTTCCCCTCAGTTCATGTTGATTTTGCACACATGACTTTAGAAAACATTTTATACACTAAGATAAGCAAGACAATTATTTATGAGAATTTACTCATTGTTCTACCTGCAATATTCTTCAGTAGGTAGATGATTGCCTACTAATTAAAATCAAGATTTTAGAGGTTTAAAGAAAAAAGAGACATAATTCATTGCTAAGCAATTGGTAAGAATAATCATATTACAAAGAAGCAGAAGAGATCAATCAATATGGAAAATCATTTAAACTTAGAAACACATTTTCCTTTAGAATCTATATAATTGATAAAACATTTCCTGTTTCCTGTTAAGTGGTTGAGAAACCTTCATGGCATATTCACAAACAGTGATGCTTAGGTTCTAGGTGGCTGAGCCTCATATTTAAAAGAAAAAAACAAGTTTTCACTAACACCTGAAACACAACCCTCGACTTTCATGAGACAATCACCTCTACCATAAAGGAGTAGGAAAGACATTTAATAGGGACAAAAGTAATTTTTCTCCTAAATTAGTTGTTAGAAATTTCAACTCCTATAGAATCTCACAGGAGCTATGATATTAAAGAGAGATTTATGTCAACTATACATCATATGAAAAAAAGGGAGAGATTTGGCATATAAGATAGAAATATGAAGCTAAATTATAAAATGGGGTTCAATTATAAAATGGGGTATTTAAGCATGAAAAATGTAGGAGCAAGGATTCTTAAATAAAAAGTTGTAATAAGTTAGATGTGAATTTTCAGTGCAGTGTGAGAATCAAATTATCATAAGTTTGGATATTGAGTCTACAGGAAGGAGAAAATTCAACTAATATTTATTAAGAACCTAAAATAAGCCTGGTGCTACTAGGTCCTTACATATTTATTAGCTCATTTCAATTCTCACAGATCAATATTAATATTGACAGTATAGCAGACAAAGAAACTGAGGGTCTAAGAAATCAAACAGATTTGTTTAAAATCATATACTTAGGGATGCCTGGGTGGCTCAGTAGGTTATGTGTCTGCCTTTGGCTGAGTCATGACCCCAGGGTTCTGGGATCGAGTCCCATGTTGGACCCTTGCTTGGCAGGGAGCCTGATTCTCTCTCTGCTTCCTACTCTCCTTGATTGTGCTCTCTCTCTGAAAAATAAATAAAATCTTAAAAAAAAGTAAAATCGTATACTTAGTCCTTCTGATTGCATGAAACAGTGCTCCAAATATGTGGTAGGCAAAGGACAATCCTACATTGCTCATATGTTCTTTTAGGCATCTTACTACTTGAAATATTTGAAGATGTTTATCATTTGCGAAGGCGAAAGTTCCATCTATTAAATAAGATTTGTAGTCCAAACAAGGGCCATGTTTTGCCATTTGACCCTGGGCAAGTTGCATTATGGACATGGAGGACACTGTGCCCCATTTTCCTCATCTATAAAGAATGATTTATTTATTTGAGAGAGTGAGCGAGAGTATGAGCTGGAGGGGCCGGGGAAGAGGGAGAGGGAATCTCAAGCAGACTCTATGGCTCAGCACGGAGCCTGACATGGGGCTCCATCTCATAACCCAGAGATCTTGTCCTGAGCTGAAACCAAGAGTCGGAAGCTTAACTGACTATACCACCCATACCCCCCTTCCTCACCCATAAAATGGGCACACGAGTAGAACCTAACCATAAGCTGCTATGAGAGTGAAATGACATAAGGTACATTAGAGGCCATGAAAGAGATTGAAAAATAAGAAATGATTAATAAATTATTATTTAGTCTTATGATTATCTTTCAGATATTTCATTGGTTTAAAAAACCCTTTTTAGGTTATAGAAAACAGGAAATCTGCTTAAATATAACACACAACTTGCTCCTGTAAACATTAAATCTTTCAAGAGAAAAGTTAGGTATATTACTCAAAGCGCCTAAGTAGTGTTGTTGAGAGTGATCTTTAGATAAAGTGAAGCCAATCATTCTATTTTAGGTCCTCACTAATTCAGATAATCAAGTCTTTGAAAAATTTCAAGTAAGACTAGACAGCAAATTATAAATTTCCAAGGGAACACACTACATATATTGAAGACTGAAAAGATGATCTAATAATTATGTCATGTTTACCTTAAACTGTTAAATAGGTTTTGAACACTTTAAAATTATTTCTACTTTAATTTCCTTAGTGCCTAAACTGGATACAAATGGTGATGTTACTCTCCCAGGGAAACAGTTTCATAATATGAAACTTCCCTTGTTTCATAAAAGGGAAGGGAAGATAAAAGACTTGAAGCAGCTTGGTCAGAATATCTGTGACTTAATGTGTGCTTGTGTTTTCTTTAAATGCAGCAAAAATTGTGATATATACTAACTTTTAAACAGCTAAGCTCATGTTTTTTGAATTTCAACAAAAAACTGTGAGTCTCACATTATGAGGATAATTTAATAGAAGCAATGGTGGAAGAGGGAGGAATTTCAAATAATGGAAATGAATTCCTTTTCTGCTATTGTGGAATGAGGTAGATGAGACACATGAATGAGATACAACTATTCAGACTTGATGATCTTCAGACAGTCCTGTTATTAAAAATAACATTTGAAAATACTGAAGTTGTAGTTCTTAGATATGGCTACAAAGCCAATGTTTGTTGTAATTAATGATTTAAACATTTCTGAAAAATACTCTTAGCATTACATAAGAACCTAAGTGATGAAACTTAGAATGAGTAGCTAGATATTTTTAGCAATCACTGCTATGAAAAAAATAATCAACATGAAAACAATGACAAAAGCAACAAACTGTGTCTCTGTCTTCAGAGTTCTGCATTGGAAGCAAAAAGCTTTGCTTTCTGAGAGATGTTGTTAGAAGCGCTGCCCTGCCCTTACTCCAGAGACCTGCTCACTTGCTTTTCACATGAGGTGGTTCCATAATCCAAGAAATTTATAGAGGAAACATGAAGAATTTATCAGTAATTTTAACATGATCCTTTCCAAATGTCCTCATTGATTACTAAAGATGAGCCATCTCCCTTGTTTCATGGAAGAAATTTTCAAGTGTTCATTACAGCCCACCTAAGAGAACAGAATCTGTCTTGTCATTAGGCTTTTATTGCATTCATAAAGATGAGTTGCATCCCTAACAACATCCCTAACAACAAATGGAGTGAATTCCATTCCACCTTTCCTCTACCCACAGTGCTGTCTGCATCAATTATCAGGGTTGAAAAATGATGTTTGGGTGTCATTCTCAAAGTAAAAAAGGGCTTGACCTTGTCAATCTGGTCACAATTAAAGGGTGCAGTATGACCTTGGAGTAGAGTTTAGAAAAGTTTGGCAGATGGAAGACAAATAAAAATATTGCTAGTTGAATTGCAAAACTGTAATAGTGGCAATTTTGTTGGCAATACAACTAGAAACAGTCCATTGAAACAATAGTCTAGAGCCATAAAATTGAATTTGGAAATTCATTCTGAATAATTCAGTTTAACAACCAAGAGGAACATAGCATCAGTATATGTTTTATTTGTAGTTTAGAATATGTCTTGTCTTTTAGCATTTTAACATTATTTCATCTTTTAACATTATTTCATTTTGGTGTAGAAGTTCTCAGTTATGTACTTCTTCCAATAATTTCTCATAGGATGAATTACGGAGTTGTCCCATTGCATTTGAAGATTTCCTTCAGTGCCCTAAGGCTCTTTCTCCCCTATGCAGCATTTAATCCCTCAGAATTTTCATTCCTTCTGGTTGTGTAGCATAATGTATGAATATCCTCTTAAATAAATTGTGTTCCCAGAGTTGTTCCTTGTTCTTGGTTTGAAAGTAGACACTAAACATTTGGCCTTAAAGATTTAGACTCATATTATATTTAGTCTCATAAATATTTAGTCTCTTAAATATTTAGTCTCATAGAAGTACGTGTCCATTTTTTTTCATGTTTGAAGTCAGCAGTTAAAACTTTTACTTTTGAAGGAAGAAAATATTCATTTAATCAAGACTTAGTAAGTGTCTATTATATGCCAGGAATGATGTATATAGTACGCACTGGAGATAGACCTGTGAATCAAATTGAAATCTCTGCTATCATACAACTTATATTTTGTTGCAAAGAAGATGAAAAATAAAGAAAGTAAAGCAAAATAAGAAGAATGTAAGATAGCTGATAGATGTTACAGAGAAAAATTAAGCAGGGAGAGGAGACAGTGGTCACTGGACAAAGTGGGGCTTGGTTCTGAGGAGAGTTTGGGTAGATCTTGCCACAAAGAACACATTTGAGTAAATTTCCAAATGAGGTGAGTCAAGGAGCCATCAGGATATCTTGGGAAGAGTGTTCCAGGCACAGGAAAAAGAAGATGTACATGGGAGCCTGATGTTTGGTGGCAGAATCAGTGTGGCTAGAACTTAGAGCATGGAAGAGGAATCAAGGTCATAGGGGGAAAGGTGTAAGTGAGTGCTGGGGTGAAGAAGTTGGGGGAGACAGATGGTTTAATACTTTCTTGGCCATTCCGAGGATGCCAGTCTTTTTTCAAGTGAGCAGGAAGCCACTGGAAGAGAATCTGAGGGAATTTTAGTTTTCTCTTTAACAATTATAATGCTCTGAGGATTTTTTAATTGGAGATATTAAGGAAATATAATTCAATCATTTTATAAGTAGATTAAAACCTCCTAGCTGCTCACTTTATGTAGTATGATGTGTAAATTTTAAAATAGATTCCTTTATGTTAAATCTGTCAGGCTACAAATAATTATTTTGTTTCTGGAAGCAGGAAGTTGAATTAGCCAATTCTACTAAAAGCCCACAGCATTTTGCTAGCTATTCAGAAACTTAAGATGAAGCAGGATGAGAGTGCTATCTAGTTGAGATGCTATGCATGTTAAAGAGATTCAATTAGTAATCTGGCTCAGTGAAAAATTTCTAAATTATAGCAGAACTACATAAATTCCAGAAAAGAGATAAAGAAAAAATATCTTTGAAAACACAATTTAATGTGAAAGTTTTCTTTTTACCAATAAAAGTTTCGGAGTCTTCATAATACTTAGGAACAATTATTTATTGCTTACTAAATTTAGATATTGAATAAACTATGTTTATTATCTTTGTCACACAACTATTAGTAATTCCTAATATTATTATGATGTATTAATATCACCATTCCTGTTAGTAGTAGTATCTGTTATTACTAGTAGAAATGAAAAATCAAGCTTAAATTTAGGGAGGTCAGGTAATTTTTAGTGCTGAAGAGCCAGAATTAGTTTCCAAACCTAGTTTTGCTGACCCTAGAGTCTACACACTATGAAAAACTGCCTCTGCTTTATAAAGTTAACATTGGCAAACTTAGAAATCAACTTGCAAAGCTGTTATGCGTGGAAGCATTTAATGCTATGATTATAACATACTGCTTGTATGTGGGTGACACATAGTAGGAGTCCATAAAATGCTACTAATTCCCCTCACCATTTCCCCTCATAATTGGTAAAACCATTTCTTATTTTAAAAAGAGCAATAGAAGACTGCACATGGAGTCTGTTTAAAGAATGTACTTCCTTTTTATAAACACTTTTACAGCACTGGGCATCATTTCATAGGGAAATGCACTCCTCCTGTTGATACTTATGTAATTCTCTGCAACAGCAGTGTAGACAGTACACACATAATGGTAAGGTTAGAGTGGAAACATATCAATCACAATTTGTACATATAATTTTGGAAGACATAGTGTGCTATACAGTATCTCCAAGGAAGGTGTTTGTTCTGCAAGGAAATTAAATGCCGCTCCACAGTAAATATTACTGAATGTATCACCACTGTGTTCTACCTTGCACTCCAACTCCTTGCAAAACTGGACTTTGACAGGTATACATTTGGCAACTCTGAACCATCTAGAATCTTGACCTCTATTCAAAAATATTCATCTTTTGTACAACTAAAACCAGGCTCTCATTTTGGGGGGGAAGGGGCATAACTTATTTTCAGCTTCTTCTGTCCCCATATTTTACCTTTTGGTCATGTCAAGTCATTATTAATTTTCCCCCTCAATTACCCCATTCAAACACTGGAAGGCATATAAATTGTAACCTGGGTCTAATAGCATCCTCAGAGTCCATGTCATGGGACTAACTTATAATGAGATCTTTTTGGCTTCTCCAGCAAAACTAAATCTTCTTGGATAATATCCAAGACATATCTGTCTTATATCAAATACTGCTCTAGAGAATGTGGTGATACACATGTAGACAACAGTAAATACATCTCCAGATCCAGTAAAACAGTAACTTTAATTAAACATTAATTTGTTGCCTATAATACTTTACAGTTTTTAAGAAGATTTCAAATGTATTATCTCATTCTTCACGGCAGTCCTGGGTAATAGATAGAATTGAAATTTTACTCACATTTTACCCATGGGGAAACTAAGACTCTAAGACAATAAGCAACCTGTCTAAAGTTAGACACCTGGAACGAATTAAAGATGGTTTCAAGTTGAGGTTTTCTGACTCTTATTCCAGAACTTTTCTCACCATACCATTAAGGCTAAGTGAAAAAGTTGAAGTGAGGTCACTCATAAATTTGTGGGTAAAATATAAGTACAACATTTTCTTTGGGACCAAATATACAAAGAAATCTTGGAGTCATTCTTTGTTTGGCAATACAGATTTTGCCCACAACTGTCAAATTTCATACTGCTGAGCGTACATTATGCAATTTTTTTCTGGAAGATTTCTTCAGAGTATCAAAAACTTAAAAATTACAAGTAACAAAGGTAAACTAGCCCAGCCAGCTATGAAACAGTGTTATAAAATTCACAGTAATTTTTAAAATATAGTACTGGCACAAGATTAGCATAGAACTGTTCAAAAACTGACCATATATATTTTAAAAATTTAATATATTCCAAATGAAATAGCAGTGGAAAAGTTAAATTATTGGAAAATTGGTACAGTAAAAATTATCCATCTTCCTTACCCATCTCACAACAGAGAATTAAATATATTCTGAATGGATTAAAGACTTAAAATATATAGGTAAGGATTTAACAAATTGATGTTGCTGACTACAGTTGCCCATGTTGGAGGCTACACAACCCAGTAGTTATACTCACATGGACTGGCACACCCTCTTGGGTGAGGAATGTTAGCACCCGTGACTGGTTTTTGGTTGGGAAGAATTTTTTAAATGAGAAAGATATATAAAAATCACATAAGAAGTGAATAATAGATTTGATCACATAAATTTGAATGCTATACATCAAATACCAAAATTAAAACACAAACAAGAACTGGTAAGAACATTTGCCACAAATACAATAATCTCATAAGATTGATGTATGAAATACACATATGTATGTGATGACATCAAAGTTAGCTTTACAGTGCCCAAACCTGCCAGACACTATTCATTACTTATATAAGTTAGGGCAATGCTAAAAGGAATAACAAAAAGACTCAACAATGTAAAATGGCTCAAACATAATAAAAGCAAACATTCTTAAGTTTTTTTGTACCAGGGGCAGCTTAGCAGTCTGGTGAAGCTTAGGACCTCTTTTTTGAATAAATTTTTTAAAAATTTTATTTATTTACTTGAAAGAGAGAGAGACAGAGAGAGAGCACTGGGCGGGCAGGGAGGACGGGTAAAGGGAGAGGGTGAAGCAGACTCCCTGCTGAGCAGGGAGCCCGAAGCAGGGCTCCATCCCAGGACCTGGACATCATGACCTGAGCTGAAGGTAGATGCTTAACCACTAGCCATCCAGGCGCCCCACAGAGAATGTTTTTAAATACATAAAGTAGAATGTAAAAGATCTCAAAAGAAACCAATTAAACTGAAGTATGATAATAAAATATTACAATAACATGTGATAAAATAATAAAGGTGCTTCTTTATTAAAACATTAAATGACAAAATGTAACAGCTAGAAAAGCCGTGTGGACAAGAAGAATAGGAGAATATGGGCTTTGATGAGTAGGTAGTAGTCTTTGCCAAATCAAATTGGCAATTCGATTTTTGTTGACAATACCCAATGAGGCAAAGTTTAGAGTGAAGAAACGGGAACTATGGTGGGAACAAATTATGAAAAGAAACAATTTTGGAGAGCAAACTGCCAAGATGGATCCAGTGTTTGAAAATTGTTCAAACTCCTGGATCCACTAATTTAATTTCTATGAATTTTTCTCAAGAATATAAACTAACAAAAATTATGCATAAATCATTCATAGCAGCATTAATTTAAATAATAATATATTTTTATCAATTATAAAAGATATATGTTTACAATAGCCAAAATAAATTAGCATTGTCAATGAAATTGAGGTACATCATCATATCATAGATTATTATGTTTTTGAGTTCTAAAAAGTAATAGCTGAAACTTCTTGAATACTTACAGATTTTAGGCATTTTGCTAATCATTTTACATTCTTTAAGTCTTCCCAGTCACCTGGTGAGATACTTTCTTGATCTCATTTCAAAGGTGGAAAAACTGAACCTTAGCAAGGCTAAGTGTTTTGCTGAGGATTTTACATCTAAAATCCATTCTCTTTTCTTGCTTACTAACAGGTCTCCAATTTTGTTTGAGTTTGCAATAAGCTCAGCTGAAAATACTGAGACACTAGACTAACACAATTGAGGCTGGTCACATGACTAATTATGGCCACATCAACCGAAGCAGAGATTGCTATTCTAAAGGAAGACTCAACACGTGAACAGGACTTCTCAGCCTTTTGACCCTTATCTTTCCCCTTTTCTTCTCCCAAAGGGGCAGGTGAAGCCTGTGTGTGTAGTAGTCATCTTATAACCATGGCTGAAGACCACAAGCTAAGAATGGCAGGACAGGAGGCTAGGAGAAGCCTGGACCTGAGGAAATTCTTGAGGACCGCACAAGCCCATGTTTATGTAAGTCCCTGAACTGTGTCTGATTAAGTCACACAAGTTACACTGTTAGCTAAGTGCAGCCGATCGCAATTCTATTTGATGCAGCTGGTCAGTGGAAAAATCAAGACTTAAGCTCAGATCTATCAGACCCAAAGATCTTTTAAGTACTAGTATATACTGATTTTGTGCTTATTCACTAATTTAACTTTAAAAAGTAAGGTATTAAAATTGTATCCACTATATTAATATGCATAGAAAGAATTCAGGAAGAGACCAAAATTTTAACAATGGTTATCCCTGGGTGGCAGGATTATGAGGGTTAATTTTAAAAATAAGTTTATAAGGAGATTTTGTTATTATAAATGTAATTCATGCTTATTGTGGATAATTTGCAATTTGAAGGACAGAACAAAAGAAAATGTAAATGTACTACCTTACAATTTTCCCTACATTTATATTTTTAAATTGTATCCACTATTTTGTATCCTGCTGTTTTTACTTACTATTATAAGCATTTCTCATTGTTATCAAATATTTTAGAAATACCGTGTTAATGGCTGCCTATTATTCCAGCATGTGGATGAGTGCAAATTGTTTAAACATTCTTCAGTTGAAAATTTTAAACTCATTAAAATTTCGATAATAGAAATAATGCTCTGGAAACAGCTAAGTTTGTAAATCTTTGTCTGTTTCACTGACAGTTTTCTTAACATAAATTCTACAAAGTAAGACTTCTGAGAATTTCGTCGTTGTTACTGTCAGGGACTTTTTAATAGGTGCTTCAGAAATATTGCCAAAGTGCTGGTACCAGGTGTGTATGAGTGTTCCATCATTTGGAGCTCTTGAGAGTGTCCCCCTGGCTTTATTCACCTCTAGCTGATTGGTTAAATGGATTTCCAGAGTCTGGTACTTAAGTTTACTAACATATCCTTTGGTAAACGATGACAGAATTACTGACTGAAGCAAAAATACTTACAATTTTTACATAAAGGCATCAAAGGAAAGTGACAGTGCTGAAATTTCTCCTACTTCTGGTAGGAGTTTTCAGCCATATTATAAGGTAATTCAAAGATGCCATAATAACATAGAGTAAGATATTAAGATTTTCATCCATCATTAACAGTTAACCTTTCCCTAAATGCATATTTTTCCCTAAAATAGCCAATGAAAGTGAAAGATATATATGGATATAAATAAATGAATATGTTTACATTGAGCTTTTATTTCTTAAAAATTTTTCATTAATGAGGTACATGGTCAAAAGTCAAGGAAGCAGTTTTTCAAAATTAACTAATTTGTATTATTGGTTCTAATTTTCAAGATACTAATTCCTTTAAAAAAATAGATTCCAGTGACCTAAAAATAATTACTTACTCAAAAAGCCAAATTATAAGTCTCCAATATATGTTTAATATATATGTGTTAATGTGAGCTGATATTTAATATGGCCAATATAGGCAATATGTATTTCCATGTATCTACATTTTGACTCTTCCCCATTTTCTTAAATTGTGCTTCAGTTGCACAGAATTAGAGTAAATGTAAGCTATAGTCCATTATGTTCTCTCATTACCAGTCTATGCATGTCCTTTGTTTCAGTTATTATTTATTCATTATTTTAAATAGTAAAATAAACACTTATGAACCCGCCACTCAAAACAAAAGCTAGAAACTGGAACATATTCTTTTATATGATTTTCTCCAACATCCCATTCTCTTGCCATCCTATGGTTTTATTTTCATCCAGATGTCAATAGACGTTTCATATTTTGTTTTATTTATTTATTTTAAATATTTATTTATTTATTTATTTGAGAGAAAGAAAGCACAAGTGGGGGGGTGGGGCAGAGGCAGAGGGTGAGGAAGAAACAGACTCCCCACTGAGCAGGGAGCCTGATGTGGGACTCAATCCCAAGCCCCTGGGATCCTGACCTGAGCCGAAAGCAGATGTTTAACCAACTGAACCACCCAGGCACCCCATATTTTGTATCATAAACAGCGTCTCCATGTTTTCAAATTTTGAAAACCATTTTTAATCTTCATATTAGTTTTCAAGTGAATACTTTGGCTGTTTCAAATTGAAATGGTAAAGGTTTTTTTTTCTGTTTTAGAATTAATCTGATGTCATATTTGAAGTCCAATCCAAGTAAATAGTCATAAATATGTTGAACAGGTTTTGTAATGCAAATCCTCCAAATGGTATCCTTTTAGCTCTAGCACGTTTAAAATTTCCGTGAATCTTCTCTTGGATCTAAGGCAGTAAAAGTCAAAAAGGGCTTATAACAATAATAGGCTTGTTTTAATTAAGTTCAGTAAATATTTATTAAGCACCTAGCAAGCAGGATGCGTAGAGTTTGGCATTGGGGATGGTGGTGGTGGTGGTGACTGAAAATGACTAGGATAATGGCTTCTTACTGAGGACTATAAATTCTAAGAGAGAACCTAGAAACAGAACCAAACACATACGGAAATTAAATGTATGAGAGATTAGGTCAATGTGAAAGGATGGGTTATTCAATATGTGGTATTGAGATAATTATTATTGGCATAATTATTAAATGAGATTATTATTCAATAATAGAAATTATAGGAGTGACATGGAAAATGTGACATTTAAGGTAGACCTTCAAGGCTGAGTGGGATTAAAAGAGGTGTAAGAGATGGAGGTGGAAATTTGGGAGGAGTTTTTCCAAAAGGTTATTTTCAAGCAAGGTGACTAGTTCATACTGGTTGTTTTGTGTTTTCTGGTTCTAGCACTGGAAGTCCCGTGTCATGGGAAAAGGACAAATCAGGACAGTTATTCACCTACAAAGAAAGGGAGAAGTGGTAGCCATACTTTCCCTACCATTCCTTCCAGTTTCCTAAACCAAGAAGCAAACTCAGGGTCCCATTAACCCAGAAAATAGGTGTCGGCTTTAGGGAACTGAACTCAGTCTTTCCTGGTTCTACCACCTTCTCTGAGAAGGGAGGTTTAAGATTTTAAAGTTCCAATTCCTTCTTGGTTGCCTCCAGCAGCACTTCTGTCGAAGCTTACGCAGGCTGCAAGCTCTTCCACTGCTAGGATGTCAGATTTGGGCCTTTCTCTGATGACTACCTCCCATTCTCCTTGGAGTCAGTCATCCATCTCTTTCTGTGTTGCTTTGTTTCCATCTCTGACTGTTACTATCTATATGAATTTAAGTCATAGAGTCAACTTCTCTGAACTTTTTTCTTTGCTGGAAAATGGGAGATAATACTGCCTCCTATTTCATAGGGTCCTTGTGGAAGAAAATGAGATCACTCATGAAATAGTGTTTTAAAAAAGGAGCAAGTTTCAGAATTGTATGTTCAGTAGGATCATACTTTGGTTTAAAGAATGTATATTGAGAATGTTTTTATGTATTAGTTTATAAATGCAGTGAAAAGAAGAAAACCAAACTCTTAATAATGGTTATGTTTCGGAAAGGGTATGAAAAAGGGGAGACATGTTAAGTAAGTGATCTCCACATTCTGTCTTTGAATTTTTTGAATATTCTACAATGAATTTAGGTTATTTATATTTTTTAAAGATTTTATTTATTCATTTGACACAGAGAGAGAGATTACAAGTAGGCAGAGAGAGAGGAGAGAGGAGGAAGCAGGCTCCCTGCTGAGCAGAGAGCCTGATGTGGGCCTCGATCCCAGGACCCTGGGATCATGACCTGAGCCGAAGGCAGAGGCTTTAACCCACTGAGCCACCCAGGCACCCGGTTATATTTTAATTATAAATGAAATCAATACAAAAATGAACAAACAAAGACTTCACCGGGGAGTTGGCACTTGAGTGAATCTTAATGACTACATGGGCCTTATGTGGAAGATAGGGAAGGGTTTCCCAGCACACAGGGTAGGGGCTGCAGGCAAACAGAAATGCGGGTGGGAGGTCACAAGACAGGAGCCTGGAGAGTTGGAGGCTGGANATTTTAATTATAAATGAAATCAATACAAAAATGAACAAACAAAGACTTCACCGGGGAGTTGGCACTTGAGTGAATCTTAATGACTACATGGGCCTTATGTGGAAGATAGGGAAGGGTTTCCCAGCACACAGGGTAGGGGCTGCAGGCAAACAGAAATGCGGGTGGGAGGTCACAAGACAGGAGCCTGGAGAGTTGGAGGCTGGATCTGGGTGTCCTTTGAATGCCATCCTCAGGAATCTGAACTTCATCCTCAGAGTAATGGGAAAGCATCCAGGGGTCATACAAATGGGAAAAATAACAGAAGCTGCATTTCAGAATGCTTCTGTGTTGAGGGGTGAGGGGGGTGGACAAGACTGTAGATTTGAAAAGAAAATCAGAAACTTCCAGTAGTCACAACAAAATATGACAAAGGCCTGGTTTATCACCTGCGACCAAATAATATCTGTCACTTTTATGCTGTAACTAATATTAAGAGCTAGCATTTATTGAAATATTTATTTATAGCTAATATTTATTAGCCAACCTTAAATTGGCTAAGAATTATAAATTGCAATCTCATTTATTTCATACAAAATCTCCGTAAGATAGGCACTATTAATATTATGAATATGTAATTGAAGAAACCAGGATTCAGAGGGGTTAAGGTACATACCCAAGGACACCTTAGATAATAAATGGTGTGACTAGGATCTGAATCCACACAGCTTGCTTTCTTGGACACACTTTGAGATAGTCATAAACCATTAAAAGGGTCCTCGGTGTCAGAAAAATTGCACTAGATAGACTTAAACAGGCATGGAAGATTTCTTTAAGACTATTGCAGTAGGGGAGAAAGACAAGCCTCATCCCCAGTGAAACAAAAAGCAGAAGGTTTTTAAGTGTTGGGGTAAGCCAGTGAAAAAAAAATGCTGAGGGATGTTAGGGGGAAGGTTGGTGAAAGCGATTCGGTAATCCGTGCTTGTTGCTTATTTAAGTAAGTCTCCCACTTTCTCACCAAGACTGGGAGAGAGAGGTGCTATGTCCCTTGATGTTTATATTTCAATGTGATGGCTCTCAGGTCCTTGAGAAAGGACGGTTACTGGGTTGTAAAATTAGCAAAAGTCTGGGAGGAGATTTATATCTCAAAGGGGCAAAGAAAGAACTTAGAATTTCAGGTTTGCTAAACTAAATGCTCTAAGAGAAGGGAGGTCAAGAGTCTAGAGTCAAGAAGAAGCCTGTCGCAAGTTTAGTCAAGCTGAGGGGAACATTAATTTCTTTATCATCAGTTGTTCAGAAGCGTGGGATGCAGTAAAATTCAGTGTGTTAGTCCTCATTCTCCTGAGGAAATCCAGGAGAATGTCATGTAAGACATTCATATACATAATCCATTTTAAATTATATATATATATACGTGTGTGTATATTTCAAAAGTTAACACACCAATCTATCCATATTGAACGACGTAATACACAACTTTAAACAGAAGACCATAATGAACTAAATTACTTTAGAGCAACAAATAGTCAACATTTATTCAGTATTTATTATGTATCAGACATGAAGCTTAAGTATTTCTCATATCCTCCTAAGAACAATCCTGAGAGGTAGATGCAATAATTACCTTCATTTTATGGATGAGGAAACAGGTTCTTAGAAGGGCATATTATTTGTAAATGGTCTGATGAGCTCTTAGTAAGAATGGCTACCCAATTTGTAAGAGTCCAATCTAAGATGAAAATGTGGGGCCCCTCATTCAAAAATTATGTGCTTCAAGAGACAAAAGAAGAATATTAAACCAAACAGAGGACTCTCTAAACACGGTGTGACTGTGCAGGTCATCAGCGCCCATGAAACTGGCCCTGACCTTAAGTTCATGCTTTGAACTTTAGGTAGGCTACATTCCATCTCTCCTGAGTAAGTTACTAAATAGGAAGGTCCCTAGAGGTAGCCAAAGTTCTTAACTGGTTATCAATTGACATTTTTTAATGCCTGGAAAAAAGAAACTTTCTCACGGACAGGATTTGGGTATTTAATCCTACCTGTATCATACAGCTTCTCACTGGGATATCAAAGTATTAGAAGACTTGAAACTCCCTACCGAGTTTCCCTCTGAGAAGAGTAAATGCTGGGAACAAAGAAGGCTCTTACACACAAAGGGGAACTATAGCTAAATACTGGCCTATGTGCTGTGGCTTCTTTCACAATATATTCTAATAGCAAGTATTACTGCATCAGATGAGAATGAACTTGGGTGATATAGTGTAATACTTAGATGACAAAGAACATTAGCAATACAAACAAAAGAGGGTTGGTTGGTTGGTTTGTTTTCATCATTAAAGAGAAAGATATAGGATAGAACTGAGGCTACTACCAGAAAAGGGGTATATTAAAACTGAATAAAAAAGTGTCTTTAGGGCGCCTGGGTGGCTCAGTGGGTTAAAGCCGCTGCCTTCGGCTCAGGTCATGATCCCAGGGTCCTGGGATCGAGGCCCGCATCGGGCTCTCTGCTCGGCAGGGAGCCTGCTTCCTCCTCTCTCCTCTCTCTCTGCTTTCCTCTCTGCCTACTTGTGATCTTTCTCTCTGTATCAAATAAAAAAATAAAATCTTTAAAAAAAAAAAGTGTCTTTACTTCGAAGCACAGTTATGGCTGAGGAGCATTAAATGAAGAGGTTTTCTAGACGACAATTCTGTTATTCCTGGAGGTTAGTACTGTCCCGAGTGACTATTATTATCACTACATGATGCACAACTGGGGCTTAGGTAATGTTACAGTGTGAACAGCAATGACAGAGAGTAGCAGATTCCAATTGCATTAGAAAGGAGGTTAGTTTTCATTGTAAAAGTCCATTTTGCTTTTTAATAGAGGTGGAACTAAAATGAAGCTGACGGACAAAATATAATATCCAACGTGAACAGAGGCAAAAATTTTGCATATGAGTATTTTTTCCAATTATAGATTTCTAACACAGTTCCTTGAAACAGTTAGTTGAGTTCTATAATTAAAAATGGGCATTGGGGATAAACAACAGGATATTTTCAGAGTAACACATGTTCACTGTTTGGCATTTTGCATCATTTTTTAAAAAGTGGCCTTCTGAATGTATTAACTAAATGCTCAGAAGACTTCTTAAATATCACTAGGAGCCTTGGCTTATGTATAAATATTTTTCTTCCAAAACAAGCCACTCTATTATATACTGTAGTTTTTTTGTGTGCCTTTACTAAGATATAATTGACATATAATAAACTGCACATATCTGAATTGTAGAATGTAAATTTTGAAATATGTGTTCATCCATTAAAATAGCAACAAAACCAAGGTCATGAACATATCCCTCGCTCCTCAAAATTTCTTTGGGCTACTTGGTAATCTGTCAATTGCCTACCTGGTTCTCCAGGTAACCATTGATCTGCTTTCTGCCACTACAGATTAGTTTGTATATTTTTTAGTATTTTATATGAATGGAATCATACAGTATGTACTCCTTCATTAAGCATACTTTTGAGATTCATCCACATTGTAATACACATCAAAAATTCCTTTCTTTTCATTGCTGAATAGTGCTTCATCATATGGCTATACCACGTTTCCTTATCTGTCCACCTGTGGATGGACATTGGTGTTGTTTCTGGTTTGGGGCTATAAAAAATAAGGCTGCTATGAACATCTGCATATAAATCCTTGATGGATGGGTATGTTTACACCCTGAGTACATACTTAGGGTGGAAGGAATGGATCACTTGATGTATATTTAAAATTTTAAGAAACTACCAAACTATTTACCAAAGTGGTTGAACCATTCTATATTTCAACAAGCAGTGTGAGAGTACGAGTGCAGTGCACATCTTTGCCAATGTTTGTAGCCAATGTAGTTTATATTTCTTAAGTAAATGCTGGTATTTTAATATTTGCATCAGATAATATGCATTAATAATGAAGATAACCTAACATAATCCTTTCCTGGTAGTAGTCTCAGTTCTATCCTATATCTTTCTCTTTAATGATGAAAAAAAATAAACAAACCCTCTTTTATTTGTTTGTATTGCAAATGTTCTTTGTCATCTAAGTATTGCACTATGTCATCCATTCATTCTCATCTGATGCAATAATACTTGCTATTAGAGTATACCGTGAAAGGGGCACCTGGATGGCTTAGTCAGTCAAGCCTCTCCCTTCATCGCAAGTCATGATCCCAGGGGCCTGGGATCAAGTCCAACATTGGGTTTCCTACTCAGCAGGGAGTCTGCTTCTCCCTCTCCCTTTGCTGCTCCCCCTGCTAGTGTGTGCTCTCTCTCTCTCTCTCAAATAAAATCTTAAAAAAAAATATCGTGAAAGAAACCATAGTACATAGGCTAAATAATAAAGCACAATTCATCTGAAGAGGTTGGAGGGCAGAGGCAAATATATTTCAAAATCATCTCGAGAAATCTTTCAGCTTTCTGTCAATTTTCTCATCACTATCAGTAGCTACAGTACCTGAAATTTAAGTAGATATTATTTAATGGTAGAACCATAGCTTCTATTTATGTATAAATGCAAAAGTTATAAATAAATTCATCAGAACTATTGGTGAAGGTCAAAATGGAAACAAATGAGAGGAAGTGCAACTTCTCACAAAATAAGAATGTAATGGGTGGTTTAGTGCGTCAGCTGAATGAGAAGTATCTATGTGAAAAGGTTACCATTTTTTTCCTCTTAAATGTATTTGTATTGGACTCAAAACAATCTGGAGTAGTTTGAGTCACTAGGCAGACCAATAATTTTGGTTCAGTTTCTATCAGAAGATAGACTGTGCTTTGGTGAAGATACAAAGTAAATATCTCATTTCAAAACTTGCAAAAGATAAGAAGAATAGCACTGGTGGAATCAGAAACCATCTGGTGCATTTTCTTTACTATTTGATCTGAACAACACACCAGTCAACCCATGCATTGCTCCATGTGGATGATATTCACAATCTAACTCTGATCTCATCCCTTATTGCTAATCTGCAAGGCAACTCAAGATGAGCAGTGTCAGTCTGGTGTCTTTGCACAGTGGCGAAGGGATTACAGGCCCATCTTTCTTTAGCTTCCCTGGGTGCTGTTAGCAGTTACTAGATGATACATACTTACCTGACTCCCTTTTGTAATAAATTGAATTGCATGATAAAATCCCATTCCTGATTTATTTCATCATGATTATAGAATAGAGTAATAGACTCATGTGATGTTACAGTTGGAAGAGATCTCAATACCTCCAGAGAAAGTTTGTTTTGCTTGAAGAGTGGTTGATAGATAGAAGGTGCTTCCTTTTTATAAATGGAAATTTATCTTCTAACCATTTCTTTCAATCTAATGAAGATTCCTTACTGCTAAAGAAGAGACTTAGTGAAAGAAGGGTATGGGAATACCATGAAAAGAGTGAGTTTGAATCATAGTTCCACCAGTTACTTTACTTTTCTTTGCAAGTCCTAGATAATATTTATCTTTATGAACCTCTGTTTCCTTATCTTATGAAATGGAACTAAAAATCACATCTTAAGGTTGTTTGATTGCTAAATGAAATTATTATAATGCACAGTCCCTAATTGCTAACTACTGGTTCCAACTATAAGTGCCATTATTCTCCCCAGTGAACCTGATAACCTAGCTTAAGTTAGAAAGATCAGGCTTTATCTTGGCAAAACTGTTACTGCTGATATCATTTGATCGTGAATCATTTTTAGAAGTTTCCCACATTGAGACTTTTAATGAGAATTGAGTGTTAAAATTTGAATGCTTCCAAAATGATCTCTGTGAAGTTATTTTGTTCATCAGTTTCTTTTTAGTTTTTAATTTCTAAAGTTGCAAAGAATACCTAAGTAGGAGCTATTGTGTAAAAAAAAAAACAACCCAGGAATGTTACACGAGGGCATATTAAATATTTTCACTCTCTTGTGGGTATAATGATCTAGGCACAATTGCTTCAGTGCTTGTCAGCTTACCTACCTGCCTACCTTTCTATCACCAGTAGATTCACCTCTCACCATGCTCGGTCACAAATGAGCCGTATTTCAGACAGATGTTCTCAGTAGAATCAACAATAAATACATTAAATCCTAGTAGTGTTGACTATATAGGAACTGGAGTAAACTCATCAAATTCAGTGAGCAAATGAGTAGATATGTGTTTACCTGTCTGGTGCAATAGTGCCAGTGTGTGAAATACCCAAAGTCTCACTGCATACCTACTGTCAGAATCTATTGACAACACACTTAATCACTGAGTTTTTTGGGAAGCTTCACTCTTTTTCTCTGGTATTTTTTAAAAAATAGATCTTATTTCTGCCTTTTAAGCCATCCACAAAACTGTCAATTTTCTGATATGTACTACTTCCTCTGAATGTCTACATTTCTGATGGTACCCAATAACTCAGAAATGAAGTATAGCTAACATCCTACTGAGTGCTATCAACTTAACTGATTTGGTTTTATAAATTTTTAAGTTGTCAATTTTTTTTCTTACTATAATTAAAATTGCCAGTTGCCAGAAGACAAAGTGGAAAGTCTTGGGCAAAATAAAAGCATCAACATACAACATTTGTAATTAAAAAGCCAGGTAATTTAAATTGTTCACAAAATAATGATCATCATAAAAATTAACATTATTTTTCTCCCTCTTACTCTTGATTAGCCACTTTAAGAATTATTGGCCACCGAAAAGAATTCTTTATAAAGTATTCTATGACTCCCTTTATCCAGGTCATTCATTTGAAAGGCAAACTGTTTTAAGCCAAGCTGTGTTTTTCTCTGTGTGAAATGAGAACTTTTTTTCAATACCTCAGTGTGTTAATGTTGTCACTCTGGATTTCATCTGCTCTATATGTTGACTCTAAACAAAACATCACCACCACATCACCTCTATCAGAAAGTCCTCTCAATTCTACCTGCTGAATATTTTCTAAATGTCGCCCTTTTTGACTTCTCAACACTACTCTCCTAGTCTACTCCACATTCTTTCTCGCCTGAACTACCTTTGTCATCTCTCACCTGGTGTCTCAGTTTCCTCTCAGGCTCTCCAAACACTCTATCCTTTACCTTGTACCAGAGGACCAATTTAATATGTAAATCTGACGGTACATTGCCCTAGTTAAAACTTTCTAGTTACTTCCCATTACCCTCGGAGTACAATGCAAACTCTTCCTTTTGCCTCCTAAATCCTGAACAATCTGTTCTCTGCCTCCCTTTGGGAGCTCTGCTCCTAGCACTATGCCTCATTAGACACATTAGCGTTTCTGGAGTAAACCCAGCGCATATCTACCTCAGGCTCTGGAATCTGTTTTTCTAGAACTTTGTTTTGCTGGCTTCGCTACCTCCACGTGGAAAAGTAGTCTTCATCCCCATCATTCTCTCTCTTTCCATTATGCTTTAATTTCATTCTAAACTTTTTACTCTCATTATCTAGAATTATATTATACAGTTGCATTCTTGTTTGTAGTCTACTTTCCCAGATAGAATAGTTCTTTGTGGTGCAGTTTTTGTCTTACTGCATCCCACCCGTCTTGCTCTTCCCCTCTAGCTTAAATTAACGCTTGCTAGGTAGAGGGTCCTCAAGAAAGATCTGCTGAATGAAAGAATGCTGACCGGTATCACACAACTTGTCACTGAGATCTCCTCTAAAGACATTCTTCTAAAATGCTCTTGTAGATTGCAAAAAAGATGAAATTTTATGCATCACTAGAAAACATTTATCTTATAAGAAGTGCTCACATAAACACATTTTAAAAAAACAAATTTTAAATATTCCAATAAAATCAAAATAGTGTGTTTTATTCCCTAAATATGGATTCCTGGGTCATACAATTACCTCATTAATAATTGAATATCCTGTCCTAATCTGAGTCCGGTGACTGAAATAGCATGAAGAAGTAGTGTTCTTATATGTAAGGGTAATTGTAGTTAAGAGAGAATATACTCATAAACAAAGAAAATTACTAAAGGTGGTTAATTAAACAATGAATTCTATGACCTAGAAGATATGTTACAAGAATTTACAAAATGATAAAATTGAAATCAAAGCAAATGTAGAAGAAACCCAATAGGAGTAGCTTATCTTAAACTTCACTGGGGAAGGGGCTCTTCTTGGCTAGGTTATCCCTCCTGAATACCAAAAACTGCTTAAAATAGCCATCCAGTTTCTCAAGTTAGGTCTCTTTCCTTAAGACATCTCAAAGCAGTCTTTCAAAAGAAAGCTTTATAAAGCTGGAATGGTAGGGGTGTGTGGAAGATTTAATTGAAAATAACCAAATCCACATTTGGAATAACATTTCAGTGTATGTATAAACTCATGTTTGTGTTAGAATTTACTATTTCTGTGTGTGTGTGTGTGTGTATAGTAATGTATATATGTATATACCCAATATAATTTGGGTATATATGTGTTTACCCAAATATACATATTTTTTATTTGAATTTTTGAATTTGAATTATTATTTTTATTTGAGATGAATATATGACTTTATTTTTCATGTGGAAGAAATTCAGAGGCAGGCTTTCCTGAACTTCTGTGGTCACTCTGAGATTTCACTACAGATTAGACTTCTTTGATTTTTTTCCTCTACATTTTTAGAATATTGTTTCTATGTTCAAGTCATCTCATGGTTTCAAAATAACTGTTCCGCTCCGGCCATCATATTCATGTTCCATAGGAGGAAGGAAGAAGGAAAAAGTGCACAGGGATATACCTCTCAGTTAACGAACTTTGCTGGAAGCTTCGTCCATTGACTTTGCTGACATCGGACATCTCTCTTTTAAAGGGAAGGTGGGAAATACTGTTTTATCTGAGTAGAGTGGCACCCTCGATAATATAGAGATTTCTTTAAAAGGAAAAGAGGTGAATGGATATGGGATAGGTGGCAAAGAGTCTCTACCACTATACAGATAACACCAAACTACCAAAACTATACATTAATAAAGTGTGAGTTCAGAGGAGGAGATTTTATGTTTTTTGTTCACTGCTGTGAACACCAACACCTATCTTAGTGCCTAGATCTTAATGAGTTATTCAATCTCAATGAATAAATGTATGAAGGAAGGAGGGAATTGCTGGTGTAATAATCGTCTTTAATTAAGGTGTAACTAGGTAGAATGTCCCTGGAGCTGTTCTGGTATAACCATTTCCTTTTGAGTCATACGGCTCTATGTCCTTCCATGAGCACCATCGTATCCCTTTCCAATGATCCAGTTCAATTCATGTCAACTGCTTACCCGTGTGAAATTTGATAGGCTAACAGCATATTGTTCCAAGTTTTGATTTTAAAAGTTTAGAGTGTTCACCAATTATAATTCTATATAACAAGCCGCTTCTATTTCTGTTTTCTAATGCACAGGGATATGCAAATGCTGCAATTTCAGACAGAACTTCCCAATTCTGTAAGTTAGTCTATGACTAGGGACATTTTTTAAAGGTCTTCATTTGCTGCAGTTGCTTTGGCAAAAGAAGAGAACAATGCTACCCCTTGTACCCAGAAGTCTTGGGATCAAAGTTTCCTTTCCATGTCAATTATGCATCAGCAGCAAAGGTTAAATATAGTCGGCTTTCTACCTAACAGTGGTTTTAACTATTTTCATGCTCATCTGTGTTTAGGTTAAAGAAAGAGCATGTAAATAGCTTTCTTGGAAATTATCGTTTTCCTTTTTTTTTGTTTCTGAACCATCTGCTTTTGACTAGGATGGGTACAGTATATGTACTTTGTGGAGAAATGTCCCCTAATTTTCTATACCTTTCTATCTTTTTAAACTGTTCAAGTAGTCAGAGAATGAAGACAACTGTTGTATACATATAATGATAAATTGTAAGGACTGAATGAAACTTGTAATGGCTCAACATATATGTTCCACATCAAATTATTATATGAGAATGTCATAACCACAGAAACTAGATTCCTTCACACACATAACAACTTTGAAACTTTTTATGCATGCATTCAGATGGAAGAAAATGATGGAGCAACAGAGAGAAATGTCACTAGGAGTGGTAATAAATAAAGAATGAATGTAAGGAGGTGTGAGATATAAAGCAGGTGTCTTAGGCCTTAGGTACAGAAGTAGGGATAAGAAAGCAAAGGAAGGCAAGAGAGATGACTGCAGGAAAAAAAGAAAATAGTAAAAGAAGCTCAGTAGATTGCTACCTACTCAATCTCAGAATTTGCTATTGATGTTTTTTGTTGATGGAAAGAAAGTTTCTTTCAGGTAAACATGTGAGCACTTTTTGTACTCATTCTCTTGAGGTTAAAAAAAAAAAGGAAGAAATTGTTTTACCAACTGGCAAATTAAGATATAACCTAAGTTTGATGTTTTGATGATTCTGACCTCTTAAATTAAACCAGTGGTAGATGGACATTATCAAATAGGCATATTGTCTATATCTAATATTTTTCCATGTAGTATTTGAGTTGGTTCTAGAGATAAAATTCAGTAGAATATAAGTTCTATAGGAATAGATATTTTTATCTACAACTTGAACACCTAGAAGGCTACCTGGCCTATTATATGCACTTGGCGAATATTTGCTAAGCGAATAAATAAAACCAGCAAAATAGTGGCTTAATCCTTGATACCTAAAAGCAAAACATGCATTATCTATAATATTTATCTAAGGTTAAAAAATTAATTATCCACCTAATTAAGAAGAGCATGGATTATGTTAACTAGAAATGAAGTCTAGAATTCAGAATTCCAACCATACCTATCATATTTACTACAGAAATAATCTAATTTTTATTTTAAGAATTCAGTAGAAAGTATTTGACAGTATTTTACATAATGTTTATCACATAATAACTCTTAAGTTTCTCTTCCTTTTTACTTTTCTTTTGAAAAAGCAAAGTGAGTTTTAAAAATTTTTAATTTAAAAGTAACTCTATACATGTTATGAAGGGCTATCAATATTAGCTTGGAGTCCACATGATAAAACAGAAAACCTAGGCTTTTGCATTAGACTAACCCAAACTTCAACTTAAAAGTGGGTGGTCTTGGATAAATTGCTTGCCCTTTCCAGACTTGAACTTCCTCAACTATAAAATGTAGATTATATCCATTCTCATAAATCAATGTGGGGATAAAACGAGATGATATATCGGAAAATTGTAACATTGTATCAGACACACAGTAGATCTTCAGTAGATGTTTTTTAATTGTATCTTGTGACCAGAACAACATGAAGTCATTAAATCTGACATAATATTTCAGCTCATCTGTTTTTAAAAATCACAGAAAAAATATGAGCAGTTGCTGGAATACAAAAATGTGATGTTATATAACATTGTTTAACTAATAGTTCTTTGTTTTAGAAAGAAGGAATTTTGAAGTCTATTGCCCCAAATTTGACCCAGAACTCATAGTAATTCTCTGATAGGCAAATAATGAATGACTTGAGAAGTTCAGCACTATTTTACATGGCCACAAACCAAAAGATGATCAAACAATGACAACAGAAAAAATGGTGTGTGGTGAATAATCTTACTGCAGAAATTTTTCTCAAGGCATTTGATTTTCAAGAGAACATATGACCTATCAGATTCATTGAACCAGTCAATGACTGCCTTATTTCAAGTCAGTCAAAAGTGATGTGTTTATAGTGCCAGAAATTATGCTTAGAAAGTATTCGACATTTCTTATTGAGTCACTCATGTTTTCTCCGGTATATATTCACATTGGTAAACTGATTACATGAAATACACACATATACAGAACAAAATTTTTCAGAAAATGAGTGGTTCAATGAAACATTACTGTTAATTTGACACTTCACACTTAACCCATGTTTTCCATTTTAAACCAAAAAAAAGGCGAGAGAGTAATAAAATATTCATTAACTCCACTGAAGCCCATTTATAGCAGATGGTCTCTGGAGGGTAAATTTCAAAACATTTGCTAGAGAACACTGTGCAAAGTATGCAGTTGTCCTGACACAGCAACTAGTGTGAAGAACAGCAAACACAATAGTTGTTAATAGTAAGGGAGAAAGTGAATCACTGTGCAGCTACCTTTTGTCATTTAGATTGAGAAAAGTTGAGTCACATTTGCTGTTGCTTTTCATTTGGGGGATTTTATAGGTAGGTTTAAAAACACAAGGTATATCCATAGTCTCATCGATGGTATGGTAATTCCTAAAAATTCTTAATAAATCTTCTTTCAATATTCTTTAAGTTCTTAGAGAATTAAAATACTTGGGAACATATGGCCATGGTAAGCACCCACAGGAAATGCAGGGTGGAAGGAAGGAAAGGAAGGAGGGAAATCTGTACATGTAGATGGATGAATGGAGGGATGGATGGATGGGTGCGTGGATAGATTAAGACAGATTGATAGCCAGATATTAAAAACATCAGAAGCACACACACGTGCGCACCACCCACCTTGGCGCCTGCACCGTAGTGGTCTGGAAGTCCGGGCACGTATGATGTTAAGAGGCTCTCCTTGAGAGCCTGTTTTTGCCTCATGTCCTGTGTACATGCCTTGCAAGAAATGGCGCCATGAGTCTGACTTCCAGGTACGAGGTGAATAGATCGCGACAGTTACCATTGCTGCTGAGACAGCTACAATTCGTTATCTAGCCTACAAAAGATTTTATGTTAAAGGTCATGAGGACAAATTTACGGTAAACCTTCATATCCAGAAAGACAACCCCAAGACAGTACATGCTTTTCACGTGGAGGACTTGGAAAGATGCGTACTGCCGTTGTTGGAGGTCCAAAAATTTCCTATTCTGTGATGGGTCTCACACAAAACACAATGAAGGGACTGGAGACAATGTGGGAGCTCTGATCATTAGGGAAAAAAGGAAACTTAAATGGATAGTTTTGATGCTGCAAACCAACATGTCATGAAGTGACCTGACTGATAAATTAGAATGATTATGGCTTCTTCTAATTCACCTCCTCTGGGTTCTAGATGTAGTATACTGCGAAATGCAGCTTTCATGTTTATTAAGTTATATATCCTTATAAGGTATATGATTGCAAATATTACCTCCCATTTCATAGGTTTCTTTTTCAATTGGTTGATTATTTCCTTTGTTGTGCAGAAGTTTTCAAATTTGATGTAGTGTTGTTTATTTTTTCTTTGTTACCTGTCCTTTTGGTGTCATAGCCAAGAAATCTTTGCCAAATCCAATGTCCTGAAACTCTACCCCCTTGTTTTCTTCTAGGAGTTTTATAGTTTGGGTCTTATATTTAGGTTTTTAATCCATTTGAGTTAAGTTTTGTAAGATAAGGGTCCACTTCATTCTTTGGATGTAGATATTGCAATATTCTTTCTCTCTCTCCACTGCCACCCCCAGGCATTTACATGAAAAGGGTATTTTGATTTTTTAAAAATCATCACCTGTTATTACTTCATATTTCTTTTCTCATGCTTGCACCTATTGCTTGACATATTACCATCAGCTTCAATGAACATTATTGTGATACAATAATCAAAGACTAGCATAGTAGATGGACAATAACAGAAGAAGGAGATTCTTCTGTTTCTGATAATACAAAGAGAAAAAAAAGCTACAACTTTTGACATAAAGAGGAACGTGTTCCTAAGAAATGTTGTTGTTGTTTTTATTGTACTGCCCTTTAACAGATTGCCTCATGTGAGGCTCAGTACTTAGAGAAAGTTATTTATCATTTATTTCTCAAAGAAGGAGCAGGAAGAGAGAAGACATTCTATGTTTGATTTATAAAATATAAATACTGGTAATATAATGCTGCATTGTACACATGAAAGAATGATAACTCTTTTCCAGGAGAGTCCTAATATAATTGCAAGATCTGTTATGGGATTTGAATCTATTCCCAGCTTGTTCCGTTATGCCATACAAGTCTGCCATCAGGTAAAATTCCTATTGGTTACGCAAAGGCCTTGTAAGTTAATTAAAATTAAAAACCCTCAAAATCTTGATGTTACTACTTTTAAAACATCATTTATTGTCTCAGAGATATCAAGAAACAACCACTATTGAGACTTTATTCTTTGTTCTATGTGAAATCAAATTCTCTCCAGGGTACTTTATGTGACTTATTAAAATAGTCTGTTGGTAGGCAAAATTCTTCTCACTGTGACCAGAAGACTTCAAAATTGGTGGCAAAGGAATTTGGATAGTCTCAGAGAAAAAGAATCACTGAGTTGGGTATTTGAAGTTAGGTTTAATGGTCTAATTTAATGTGAAAATATAGGTGCAAGCTCAGACATATTTTGATACAAGTATCTGGGAACTAGATATTGAACTAAACAATTTACAGACCTTGAAATAAGTAGAATATTGCTCTTGAAATCATGTTAAGAAGCAAATGTAAAATTGATCACATTGGAATAAAAATAATCATGACTAAAATATATCTCAGTAATGTACGATTTGTATTTAAAAGAAAATTATTTTCTACATGTTTGATCACTTGTATATAGCACTAACATTTAAATAATTATGTTTTTCTCAAATTTACTTATATTTTAAAAGCAGATAAATTAATCAGAGGCTTTATTAACTAAAGTGAAATCCATATGCTATGAATCAAAAAAGGTGCAAGGGAGCTCTAATTGATGAAAAAATTCTAATGTTACAGCTGTCAGTCATGGTAATTTTTTTTTAAGATTTTTATTTATTTATTTGACAGAGAGAGAGATCACAAGTAGGCAGAGAGGCAGGCAGAGAGAGAGGAGGAAGCAGGCTCCCTGCTGAGCAGAGAGCTCGAAGTGGGGCTCTATCCCAGGACCCTGAGATCATGACCTGAGTGGAAGGCAGAGGCTTTAACCCACTGAGCCACCCAGGTGCCCCTGTCAGTCATGGTTATTATATTCCACAAGACAGTTGATCATTTTGCTAAAATATTTTCTTCAAAAAGTTCTTGTTTTTCTTTTTGGATTTTGTTTAAGTGTATTTGTATGGAATTTCAAACATTTCCAGTGGGTAGCTTCGATGCAATATTTGTTTAGGCCAAATGAGTCATCATGTTACTAGGCTCAGAGGAAAGAATGACAGCTGATATGCATATTCAGTTCATTCCAGGAGAATTTACAAACAGGCAACTAAACAATCACACAAGCAAACAAAAACCAACTCTTCATACAGATAAGAATTCAGTCTGTGATTTCTGTGTCTATTTATTAACTGAGAATTTAACTTGACTTAATGTTAAAATACCAAAGGCATGAATTGGATTTTACTAAGAAAATACTATCCAAGCAGGCAAACTAGAATACTGATGCACTTTTTCATTAGCTTTGCCTGATTTTGAGATAATTTTTTATTAGCGGTCTCCTCGCAAAATGGCGAAAGTAAAAAATCCCAAGTAGATTAGCAACCTTCTATATGAGTCAAGCAATCATGTGTTGTGTTCTGAACTTTCCGCAAACATGTTCTAAGCAATTAATGTAATTGTATTTAATCATAAGCACAATGTATTTCAAGTACTATTCCATAGACTATTTGAGCTCTATCAAAATGACACACTTTTTAAAAAGTCACTAAAAAAATCATGTTATTATCAGGATAGCAGAATATGAGTCTTTCCAAGTAGATTTCCCCTAAGGCTAAAGTCTTCTCATAGCCCTGTAAAATGGTCTGGTTGGGATTACTCAGGACAAAAGGTTCCTACATAAAAAATAAGTTCACCAAACTAATAACTAACATCCTACTTCATTTCATGTTTATGTGAGTATTCCATTGGCTTCTGAATACAGGATTACTTTTTATAGAATGATAGAATTTTAGAGCTAGAACAAAGCTTTGGGATCATCTCTAAGGAACTTGAGACCACAAAGCTTTAAAAAAACAGAAATGAATAAAAATAAAGAACAAGAAAACAATATAGATAACCCAAAATTGCTTCTTGAAAGTATTGATAATAGATCAACCTCTTGCAAGAATTACCAAGGGAAAAAATAGAATATCACAAATAGATAAAATACAAAATTAAAAAAGGGACATATTACACATATAGTAGACATTTTATAAATCATCAGAAAATACAATGAAAAAGTTCATGTTAATGAAGTTGAAACTTAGATGAGAAGAACCTTTTCCTAGGAAAATATAAATGATTAAAATATATGCAATAAGAAATAACCTAATTGATCACTACCACTTCAGAAATTGAATCAGAAAGAAAAAAATTCCCCTCAAAAGATGCCTGGCCCAGATAGATTTATAGGCAATTTATACAGAGCTCCAAGAAATCGATAATTCATATACAACCTGTGTCAGAGAAAAGAGGAAATCTGCTCAACACATTTTATGAGGCTAATATAATTGTGATACCAAAATTTGACAAAAATTATAACACCCAATTTTTTAACCAGCCTCACTTAAAATTAGAAGTGGAAAAACACTGCATATGATACTAACTAGTATTTGTCATTTCTTCAAGAGTCACCATAAAAAAAATTATAAATGTAATGCACTATGCAAACAAATAAAGAGAACAATGGTAATCCTAAAAGAGGCTCCCTTATTAAAATTTCTTCTTAAAGGTCTTTCTATTTTAAGTACTCATCCCAGGTAGATTCTCAGTATATCATAGATGTCTTCCATAAATTGTATGACGGAAAGCTGAAAATGTTTTAATTCCCTCCAAAATAATTAACCTTTAAAATAAAATTTTAATTACAAATACTTTTTGCTCTCCTTATCACTGAGTTCAGAATGCTACTTGGTTGGTTGTGCTTAGGAAATTGCAAACAAGTTTTGAACTTAAAATGTAATAACAATATATACTGCCTAAGCCTGTAGCACCTTTACTGGTATTGGCTGACAGCCTAAATATGATAAGGATCCTGTTGTGAGAATGACTGTACAAATTCTTTACCCAATAACTTTACAAAACCTACCCATTAAAATATCGATTGTACAAGTTCTACTCAAGAGAGTCAAGCAACCAGAGTAGCTGAGAGGAACTCCAATCAGAATGAGAGAACTCAAAAGTAAGCCAATCCTCCACCTCCTCTCCTCCTCCTTGTCCTCCTCTATACTAAGAAACTTAATTGGCTAACTCACACATAGTGTTGTTAAACGAGACTGTCTATCTAGATTTAAACAGTATTAGTTCAGGAAAATGAAAACTTCAGGTATATTTGAAAATTGGAATGATTGGGTTCCCGAGAGATGAGTAACTTTGGGTGGAGAGGTTTGTATATGGGTCATGTCATGTATTTGCACCATCAATAAGGTTAAGAATTCCTAAAGGATGCCTTAGCTTCATTGAGAACATTCAGCCTTTTTTAAGGATGCATGATCTTGCTAGGGGATCCACATAAGGTAATTGATATCTCTTGCCTTAAGGTGATATTCAGTTCCAAAACTTCTGTACAGACAAGTGTTCCTCAAGTTTAAGGCTTCACTTCATGTAGATCAATCCACGTTTTATTTTATATAGGTCAAAGCACTCATTGATTACAATTTACCTTAACTACCAGTTGATTTAGCAATGATATATATATATATATAATACACACACACACACACACATATATACAGACATATATATATATATATATATATATATATATATATATATATATATACATATACATACATACATATATATAATAGAAGGCTCTTAAGGAAGATGGCAGCAGAGCAGGAGGACCCTAGGTTTGCCTCATCCCATGAATACAACTAGATAACTATCAAATCATTGTAAATACCCAAGAAATCGACCTGAAGACTGTCAAAACAAACTCCACAACTAAAGGGAGAGAAGAGGCCACACTGAAGAAGGTAGAAAGTGTGGAAACAGGGCTTAGATGAGAAACAAATCACAGCTGATGCAGAGGGGAGGGAGCCATGGACTCAGAGAAGGGAGGGAGAGNATATATATATATATATATAGCTTTAACTGCTTAAATCCCTCACCAATAATTTTTGGACAATTTTCTGACCATTTTAGTGAGAAGATTAAAAATGAGAATGGAAATATTACAGATAATGGTATCTGAATATATATTTTTTTCACAAAGTACAGGGTGATTAGATGTTAAAAAAAATCTTTTTTTAAAGAAAAATATCTTTTAAAATGACAGCATAAACATATATTATGCTTAACCGTTTTTCTTCTTAAACATCTAAAAATAAAATAAGTACTACATGAAATAAAACTATTTGCAGGATGCAAGTTATTTTTCTTCCTTAGGAATGTAATGCATTATGATTTTAATTCTATTTATGTGATTTTTTTTCCAAAATTTAAACAAATGCTTTGTTTTCTTTACACAAGGCTTATGCAATACAAGATGACTCCTGCCCTTCTAGGAAGAATCTCTTACTAAAATGAAAGGTAAATTCTGTGGTCATTCACTATCTTTGTTGTTTCCAACTTCATTTAAAATATGTTTTCTTTAAAAGAGCTTCAATGATTCTAGCAAATAATACAGATGGCAAAAGCACAAAGGAACTCACTTATCACATTAAAGTGGTTTCACAATAGCTTCATCAAAAAGAGTTAAATGAGAATTTTTCATTTTCAAAATTATGTGTACCTAAAATAGAATCACAAATATGCTATCATAGATCTAAAGAAGGATAAGATCTCTTCTGAAATTATAACTATTCATTTTTTGTTTAGAAAATAATTTGGATTATTTTGAAACAAATGAAAGGACTAAATACTGAAGAAATATAAGTTTAGCTGATTTCATATAAGTATTCAATAAGATGAGCATCACCTGAATAAGAGTCTTTGGTTAAATAGTTCCAAATCTGTAATCTCTATATAGTATGGTAAAGATTTCTTGGTGTTTATTACAGCTGTAAACATTTAATGGCTGATAATTAAATAAACAGCATTCATACTGAATCCTGCAAGATTTAATTAAGCATAGCACACTGCAGATGTGAGATTTATATTACTATTTATAATTAAATGTAAAACACAATTGCTGATATGAGTACATGGAATTCTGAGAGAAATTTTCAATTTTATCTCATTTTAAACAATTTTTGTTTTGAATTCCTTTTTCCATATTTTTTATAAAGTGTCAACAGATAAAATAATAAACATGTCAAATGTGTTTATGATCATTGATTCTGAGTGAAGAAATACTGTTTAAAAATATTTCTTTAATATATTGATTCCAAAGATGCAGCAAAAGAAAGAAAGAAAGAAAAATAGAAATAGACCCTCACCTAATTATAAATAATTCAAATAAAGGAAAATGGAAACTACCCCAACACTATCATCAGGTATAGAGAAAGCTAGAAAATAAAATAAAAAGGATTTTATTTTTCTTTAGTTTCAGCATTGTATGAAGCTCACATTTGAATATATTTTACAAAAAGTCTAAAAAATGGTATAGTGTAATGTTGATTTACAGTAAACTTTAAAAATTTCATGTGGAAAAACCTAGAAATACTGATAAACTTTCAGCCTTTTTATTCATTATTAAAGATGCCTTTGGTATTTTTATCCACATAATGTATAGAAAGTACAGTGAACGTGGACTATTTTATAGTTGATTACACAGACTGATTATACTTATCATTCAGTATACCTTTCATAACAGTAATTGTTCAGCATCTTATTTGTGATACACTCCTCTGTGGAGTAGGAAAACAAAAATGGAATGTGACAAAGACTAAATTCAATTTACACCATTCTCCAGTCCCATGTTTCTGTAACATTTTAAGATCACAAATGTTTACAATGAGAATCTTGTCAGTGAGGACTCTGAGACCAGAAATGCAAATGGCTAATGTTCAAGTGACTAACAAAGGATGGTGTAAACCTCCAGATTCCTCATCTCCACAAGCATAAAGAAAGGTATAATCTATAATCTATTTTTAGTAAATTATGGGGGTGAATTACATCCTCATATCTAAATTAATTAGCTGGTCATTCTTGATGAACACTTTTCCTGTTGCTATTGTACTGCAAAGAACTACCAAATTTAAAAATCTGTAGGTGGGCTGAGAGGAAACTATAAATTACATATTGCACAAGAAATAATTTGTCAGATCATAGATGCTTATTATGTGCATGTATAGTACCATAATTGTCCATGGCATTTTAAAATAGATGAAACAGTCTCAAAGTTATCTATTGAGAGAATATTCTGATAAAGAGAAATAGATGGATCCTAGCAATGGAGCTGTTCGGGGCTCCATATGCATGTGACAGTTTCTTATTTACATGTCGCTCATGTTTATGCATGTTCAGAAGAATACAGCTGCTACCCCATTCTGCAGAAATCATAGACACCGGTCAAGTCTACAAACGGTAGCCACATTTGAGCTTGTAATGTATTTATCATGAAAAGGTAGAAGTTCTAATGTTAGGGAGGGGGAAAAGCAGCACAATTTGCTTTGAAAAGATAACAGACATTTTTCAAAAAACAAATACTGTATATTCAATTCAGCTTCTTTAGGTGCTTTCATGTTATAGGAATTCTGCTGGTGATGAAAACAGCATTCAGCCAATCAAATGGCGGTACCCCTGGTGCCATCCAAAGTAGAAGCCTAGTGTTTAAAATAACCCTGATGAATTATTCATAGAACCGATGTTTATGCAAATTAGAGAATCATGCACCCACCTGACCACCAAGGGAAGAAAAAAACACAGGGGGAAAAAAAAAAAACCCACCATGCTTTTAGCATTCTCCAGAACCTATGTAATCAAATGATAATATTCTTTCATTAAATGCATCAAGGAATTACAATCCTTACCTGGTTAGTTTGTAGGGCCTTCAGATTTTCTGGATGAAATAACTGACTGTGCGTGCAACCAATAAAACTGAACTGAAAAGCTGATTAAGGGCACTTACTTAATGCAAAGCCACTCACTGAATATTCATATGATGTCTGTGTTTATGCAAATTAAAGCAAAAGAAAGCCCAAGGGGATTGGTTGCCATAGCCCACAAATACTGTGTACAGCAGAAAATATAGAGAGTAGTGACAAATAAATCTTAAAATTCATAGCTTTGGAGCAACAAAAGAGAAATAGTAAAATATTAAAAAGGCTAGGTGAATTACAGTTTTAAAGTGCTTTATTTAATCATATTACTTTAGGGCTATTGACTATTCCTACCATGTAATGATCTATAATTATCTTAATGCCAAAAGATATAGTCACTTGTGTTTGTCAGCTTTATTTATCCTGCAGTCATTTATATGAGCAGATCCCTTAAGCATAGGAGAGTAAAGAAGAAACAATTATAATAAAAACATAATTCAGTACACTAATAACCAAACCCAGGGCCATATGTGGCCCTTTATTAAGTCTTTCATGTAGTGATCCTTCAGTGGTAATATCTTACTAGGGAGTGAAGTTCAGTGGAAGATCTCCAACATTAGGTTGAGCTCACTGCTTTCTTAATACTGATATGTATCTGCTTTCTTTGAATTGGAGATTATTTTATATTAGAAATAGGTATTGTGAATCTTTTGGCCAAGATGATTCTGGTATGTGCAGTTTTAAATTCCATGGATTTTCACTTTTGGAGCCCAAATGCAATAATGTTTTCTGAAATGCATGCTAATATGTAGTGTCCTAATCATGAAAAGTTGTGAATCCTCACGTATGTATATGAGAACCGATTACAGACATTGACAGGATTCATAATATTTAAATGATACAACGCATGTCTGGAATAAAATGCTTTACATTGTCAAGGATATTCTCCACTCTTTACTTTTTTAATAAGTAAGAATGGAGAGGGCTAGAAATGCTGGAATGCATCTGACAGGTATTTTTGTTTGGTTTTTGTCTTTCTCTGGTTTCTGGAACATACTTTGCAAACTTCAAAAATAAGACGGCAGTGATCCTCATTGCGGTTAACACTGACTAGAGAGTACTTATCATTTCCAGTATTTTCCTAAAAGTTCTCCCATCTTCACTCCACAGGCACTCTGGTCTCCCTCACATAATGTAATAAATGTTCCAACACTTTTAAGAAATAAAAATATTTAAAGCAACTTAAGCATTTCTACAAAGCTGGCTACCCTTCTACTCTAATCTTGCTACAAAGACTAGATCCAGTGTTTATTTCCTTGATTGTGGTGATGGTATCACAAGTGTATGTATTTGTCTGAACTCGTAAAATTACATACATGAAATATGGGCGGTATTATATATCAGTTAGACCTCAAGAAAGCCAGGGTGGGGAAGAAGACTGGATGTAATTACTGGACATTGTTTTCTTAGGAGGCATTTAGAAAGAAGGAGATTTCTTTGTTGTAACTTCTGGTTGCCTAATTTCAGCTTTCATGGTTTCAAATAATTTCCTTTCTTTCATAGTAGTTGCTCATTGGCTTTCCATGAGAGTAATCCTTACAAGTGTACATTTATCAATATTTACATGTGTTTTCTATAACTGCTATTATGTGTGTGTGTTAATTCTAATTAATGTCTCCTTAAAATGCCTGTAAGTTTCAGAATTGACTTGGGAAACAATGTGATTGGCATATTGAACCCTTAGAAAAAAGTTGGTGAAATTTTAGAAGCCATGAATTTCCATTATTTATTTATTAGCAACTTCTTTCACTTAATTTATTAATTATTGTATTTACACCTGTTCCAAAATACAGAATAAAAATTAACGGATAACCAATAGGACATCTGCTTGGTAATCATGAAATTCTTTTTCTTCTGTTGACTTAACATTATTCAGAAGGTGGACTGGTAATTTCTTAGTTTCTAATTAAAGAACCCTAAATTTAAAACTTCTAAGAAACAACGTTTATGTTAATCAGCAAGAGTTGCTTTTTATTAAGCTTCTCTGTCTATATAAAGATTATTTTTTAAAATTTAGAGCACATAGTTAATTATCTGGTCCCAAATCTTTCTCTAAAAAACATTTCTTCATGTAGCTTAATCTTAATAGAAACATATTTTCAGATAAAATACTTGTGTCTACTAATGATAATGATAATAATAGTTATTGTTTGATTTTGTTTTCAATATAAGAACCTTTATTGAAAGGCCCCAAAGAGGGGTGGCTCAGTCAATTAAGCATCTCACTTCAACCTAGGTCACGATCCCATCGTCCTGGGACTAAGCCCCATGTCAAGCTCCCTACTCAGAGTGGAGTCTGCTTCTCCATCTCCCTCTGCTCCCTGAATTCCCCCCTTTTCATGCTTGCTCTCTCACTCTCTCAAATGAATAAATAAAATCTTTAAAAAAAAAATCCCTGAAGAAATGCTAAGATTACAAAACCAATCAATAATATGACAATGCATTTTCATGTTGGTAAATTTGGATTTTTCCTTTAAACCTCAAAATTTTCCAACTTTCTAATTAAAATTCAAATGCATTTTTTACCAATAACAGTTAATGCTTGTTTAAGCTGCATTAGCCATGCTTTGGTTACAAAAACTAATAAGCCTTCCTTCAGAAAGATATTTCTAGTTTCAAAGAAACACATTATACACACACACACACACACACAGAAGTACACTCACATCCCTCAAATGAACTGTCAGAGCAAAATATAAGTGGATATCATTAATGTCATCCTTTGTCCAATTCTTCATATCATTAGTGGGATTTTTTTTTCTTTTCTTGGATTGAATCTCTTAATCTGGCCCTTGTATAACTCTGGGGTATTTCTGACAACTTTAAAATATTTATAATCCAAATCCAAACTGCCCTAGGCCATGGTCACTTTAGACCTTTATCTTGTATCCACGTAGAGCAAGAGTAGCTTATTCAGTGAACTAGGTTCTACAGAAAACCAAAGTAATATATTCCACATGAAATAGTCGTATACTTTTGAAACTAAGTTAACTGGTTTAAATGATGGATTCACAATTTTCAGGCTCATAATTCATTCAATTGTTTGCTCTGTGATCACAATTAAGTGCTAAAAACTATAGCTCTTATAAAATTTCATAAATTTGCTGATTACATTGGAAGTCTCTTTTGAAGCCAACCCATTGGGCTACAGATAATCAATCCAGATGCAATGAATGAACATACAGATGCAACTAAATAAACCTCAATTGGTAAATCAATCTGGTGAAAGTGGTAGTCCTCTGGCCCAGATATAAAATCGGGCCGTGGACTAGCTTCTCCCCCCAAAAATAAACACCTAAAATTTGTTTGTTCTATTAATGTTTTAAAATTAAAATAAGTTACCAAGATGAAAAATTATAAGATTTTACATAAAAACCAGAATTTTCTGATTTTCTTGGAAAATCAGAAAGTATGTCCTACTGGGCTGGCATTCCCATGAAGTAACAAACCCCGGGAGCTGAGTAAGTTTGCTTCTCCTAAGCAGATCCTCAGTTTTCCAACTGCCAGGAGTTCTCACCAGGATACTTTGCTCCTTTCTGCTATCCCTTGAGTCATGAATTTTTGACCTGAGTCATTTGAGTTGAGTTGTGAATCTGAAGTAACACTGTTTTCAATCTATACATATATATATTTATTTGCTAGTTGTATATTTATACATTTGTTGTCCAAAGAGTCATTCAGAGGAAAAATAATCTGCACAAAGGGTAGGTTACCACTAGGTAGCTGGGATGTTTCCATGTGTACATTTTGACAGTTCAGCTTGTGTTAGATATTATCATGCTATCCTTTTTATAACAACATCAACAAAAACATATATAATAGGAAAATAAAATAAAACATCAATACTATCTTATAGATCTCTATTTGTAATGAAGAAACAATCTATCTGCTCTGTGATCTCACCTACAGTAGCTAACAACCTTTAGGTTTGGGTTGCAGTTTACCTAAAGCAGCATTTCTTTCCTGTTTGGCTCCTAAGCAAGCATTGCCTACGATATAAGCAAGTCCACCAAAGTTAGATACATGCCATTCTTTAGTAAGATCATTTGGTAGACTGTTTTTTTTTCTAAAAAAATGTTCTGTCTCCACAGGGGAAAGCTATTTTTAATCAACTCAGGGAGCTTAACTGCTTATTGAGCATTATGGTTTTGTTATGTCTAAGATGGGAAGCTTATGCATAGACATCTAGGACTTCTCTACCTCAAATTAAAAAGTAGACAACTGCTTGGTTTGCATGAACCCTACATTAGGATTATAGAGACCCTCACCATATTCAGCTCTTGATTTTGCTTTTTCCTGACATTTTAAAATTCCTTTTACTGCTTCCTCTTTTTAAAGGTTTTGGATGATATCTGGTTCATTGAAATTAACTTGATAAATTAATTTGATTAACAGTTTAATAAAAGGGCCAGTGACAGAGAAAATCTGGTTCAAATAAATCTTTCAAATCCTTCTTTGTATGCAAGAATCAGCCAAAATGATATTGACTGCAGTGTCACCTAATTTAAACTTTAAAAGTGGGGCACCTGGGTAGCTTGCATCTGCCTTCGCCACAGGTCATGGTCCCAGTATCCTGGGATTGAGCCCTCGGGTGGGGCTCTCCTAAGTGGGAAGCCTGCTTCTCCCTCTCACTCCCTCTGCTGGTGTTTCCTCTCTCCCAGTCTCTCTCTGTCAAATAAATAAATAAAATATTTAAAAAAAATTTTTTTAAAAGCAAAACAAGGAGGCAGTCTTGGTAAATTTCATTATAAAAACATTTACAAATATGTTATAGATCTCGTTTTAGTGGGGAAATGGGGATTCAAATTGATGACTTCATTTAACCTGTGGTTCAATCCTAGTTTTGGTACTATTGTTGCATCCCAGAGTCTCATTTCCTAAGGTAATTTCTGAACTTAGATATTTTGGAACACAGATTGGTGTTTTGATAAGCATATTTTCAGAATACCAAACAGCTACAGTCTTCAGGTTGTGTTCCATGTCAATCCTTGATACGTCTATTGAAGTCCACTGTATCTGTTTACATCATGATCACCCCGTCTTCATTGTCATAACTTCATTGCCATAGCGTACAGGTTTCCTATCTATTATTTAATCTTTTTTCACATACTTAATTGCTTGACTTAAAGGTTGGCAGCTTCAACTTCCCCTTCACGTATTTTCCAAAATTCTGGGTTTAACGTCCTTACTCTAAACGTCTCAATTGCATTTCTACAAACTTGGAACATTGTCATCACCCATGGTATGTCTGCAACATTCCTTCTCCTGTACCTACAGCTTGCCTACTTCTTTCCCATTTAGCCTTCTTTTGATTTTCATTGTGTCTAGTATATCTCTGTTTTTATTTTGCTCTTGTACCAATCTGAATTCCAAAAGCAGCCTTAGTAAATGTACTGTAATCCCCTCAACTATCTACCTTCAGAGCTTTCCTATCCAGAAATAAACCCCACATTCATTTTCTTTACTCCCATTCCCATTCAGGCATATGAATGTTGAGGTTGGTTTTTTCTTTTTTTGAGTGCAATCTGAACTCACATTATCACCCTCATTCTCTACAATGAGATGGACATCTCATTCCTTTATATATTCTACTTCCTCCCAGGAGGAGTGGGATATGATATTGAAAAGGGTATGCCAAGTGCTAGTCATATATTCGATGTTATATATATGCAGAAATCTACCACTACAATGCAGATACAGGATATCATTATTACCCAAAATGTTCCTTTGTGCTATTTTCTGGTCAATCTCCATCCCTCATGCCTGGCACCAGGCAACTATAAATCTGCTTTCTGTCACTGTGAAATACTGTATCTTTCTTTTTCTATGTAAAATTCTTTACCATTTCCTATAAATAAAATGTAGTCTTTTGTGTATGGCTTCATTTACTTAGCACAAAAGTTTGAGATTCATTCATGATGTTGCATGTGTCAGTGGCTTATCCTGTTGATACTGAAAGATGTTCCATTGTATATACAACACAGTTTTTTTATCCATCTGCCAGTAACTAGACATTTGGATTGTTTCCAGTTTGATATTATTCTACATAAATTTTATATGAACATTTGCATACAAATATTTATCTGGACATATGCATTAATTTTTCTCAGGTAAATACTTAGGATTAGAAGTGGTGAGTGGTACAATGGTATAGATTTACCCCCAAGAAACTTCCAGACTTTTTCAGTCTGTCTGTAGAAGACAGACTTTAATGTAGCCCCCATGATTTCTGCTTCCTGGTGTTCATGCTCTTTTGTAACTCCATGTCTTGAATGCGGGCAAGATCTGTGACTGGCTTCTAACCAATAGATTGTGGCAAATGTGAGTGTATGTCGTTCCCGTCAACACATTATCTTACATACAAATCTGTGCTGGCTGATAGACTCACTCTAGAGTTCACTCTCTACCTTGCTGTCTTTGAAAAAGCCAGCTTCCATGAATTCTACAGCCAGAAATGAATTAATTCTGCCAAAGACCTAAGGGAGTTGGAAAAAAATCTCAAGCTTCAAATGAGAACCTAGCGCCTTTCTGGCAGTCTTGTGAAACCTTAAGCAGAGGGTCTCCCTAAGCCATGCCCAGGCTTCTGACTTGTAGAAGCCATTAGTTAATAATAATTGTGTATGTGTTTTAAGCCACTGCTTATGGCAATTTGTTACACAGCAATAGAAGAATGATATGTTAGCTGTATCACTTTGTATTTCCACCAACGATGTGCATTCCAATAGCTCTAAATCCTTCATGTGGTATTATCAGTCTTTTGCCTTTTATTTTATTTTTTTATTATTTATTTATTTATTTATTTTTAAAGGTTATTTATTTATTTATTTGACAGGGAGAGATTACAAGTAGGCAGAGAGGCAGGCAGAGAGAGAGGAGGAAGCAGGCTCCCTGGTGAGCAGGGAGCCCGATGTGGGCCTTGATCCCAGGACCCTGAGATCATGACCTGAGCTGAAGGCAGAGCCTTTAACCCACTGAGCCACCCAGGTGCCCTATTTTATTTTTTTAAAGATTTTATTTACTTATATGTCAGAGAGAGAGAGAACAAGTAGGAGGAGAAGCAGGCAGAGGGAGAAGCAGACGCATGATGCAGGACTCGATTCCAGGAACAGATGAAGGCAGATGCTTAATCCACTCAGCCACTCAGGCATTCCCAGTGTTTTGCATTTTAACCAAAAAAAGCTTGCTTGGATTTGTTTAGAATGGCATTGAATCTACAGAGGAATTTAGAAAGAATTGACGTCTTAATGTTGAGTATACTGATGAATGAACAGTGTCTCTCTGTTTATTTAAATAAACACCCTTTAATTTCTCACAACAACCTTTGTAGTTTTCAGTATCTAGGTCTGGCACCTGGATATATTATGTTAAGTTTATCCCTAAGTAATCCATGCTTTTGACATTAGTTTAAGTGGTATTTAAAAATTTTAATTTATAATAGTTTATTTGCTAGTCCATACACATAAAAATGATTTTGCACACTGACCTTGTATCCTGCTATCGTGCTGGCTTTGGATTTTACTTGTGGCTTCCCTGGCATTTTCAACATTGGTTCAGATGAGCTGAAAATAGCCTTTACTCTAGGGATAGTTTAGTCCTACATGGTTCTTCTGGGATTTCTACTGAATTTCCTGAGTGAATGTTAAGGACTTCTGATCTCTGTGTGCTCTGGAAAGTGTTCAGCTTATAGCCTGTTTGCCCTGCACATACGTTTCTTCCTATTCAGCCAAGACTTGAAAGATCTCTCTTGTGGAATTTTGAAGCTCCTCCTTTGCTTATCTCCCCTTCTCCATAACACTAACCTGCAATTCCTAGCTGCTTCAGCCTCCCTGAACTCCAGTCTCTGTGTTGTACATTCAGCAAGAGCAACACTCTGCTCTCCAGGTTTCACAGTTAACAATTGCCTCCAAGCAGAAAGCCAGACAATCATAGAGTTTACCATTTTGTTTACCTTAATGGTCCTAAGCTGCCTGTTGTCCATTGTCTTAAAAACAGTTCTTTTAGACGTTTAATCCAGTTTTCTAATTGTTTCCTGTGAAAATGTGATTCCAGTCCCTGTTATGACATCATGGTAAGAGATGTACACCTTGGCTTGTATTTGAGACTTTTTAAATTCTCCAGTTAGATCCCAGTTAGATTCTCTTTCCTTTTTTCACAAATTACTTGGAACTTCTGGCTCACCAGAGACCATTTTCTGTGTGCTAACAGAATTGACAAAACACCACCATATTAAGAATTGATGATTACACAGCCAATAAGCATTTCTTTCAGATATCAACAAACAAAATAGAAAAATAAATAAGGCTGTGGAGAATTTTAACAACACATTCAGTTGCTTTAAGTCAATTCATTTACAGAGAATTTCCTACCATCAAAAAGAAAATATCCATTGTTTTAAGACATACACAAAACATTAAAAAGTTAACCATTTGGCCTCAACATAATCTCAAGAATTACAAAAAGCATAAACCATACCAACTATAATACTAGGAACAATGTGATAAAGTTCGTGAGTAACAATAAAAAATAGACAAAAATATATATTCATCTGAAATTAGAATATGCACTTTGAAATAGCTCTTGAGTCGAAGAAGCCCTCAAAAGAAAAATTACAGATAATAATGGAGTTGTGTCACATACAAATTTAACTTCTGCAGATTCACATATGCTTACTTATATGAGAGAAAAAGAGTGTGAGAGTGAGATATAAATAACTATATAAATAATGGGTTTGATTCTGACTGCCATTCCATTCAAAAAGAGCAGATGCATGTGAAAAAAGAGAGATGGTCTATCGGCTAGTCTACATGATATGAATATCACACCATAGTGATTAGGGTACGGATCTTTAAGGACACCTTAAGGTGTCTTCCACTTTTGGTAATGAATGACCAGGTAATTTGGACCAAACCACCAAGTGAAGGCTACCAGAGGAGAATTTACCATGAAGCTAATGATCCTTAGGTTCCAGGGCTTTTCACTTGGATGCTTCCTCTCAAGACCCTGTGTCTTATTTTGTGTCCTTTTCCTAAAGATGGACCCACAAATTGTATACATTTCAGGGTGCACAAATCATGATAGTCAACCAAAAAGAAATATTGGAGTTCAAAATGATAGTGAGAAGTTACCATGTCAGGATCTAGGAGAATATAGAAATCTAAATACAGCCGATCTTTGGGGCTCCTTCTGTGCAGGGGACATCTGCAGATCTAGAAAGAACTTTGTGAAGCTTAGCCATATCTTTGACAACTTATTTGATGTAACAAAACATGAGTCCAAGGCTTCACATGCTGGTAAACAACCCGTAAGGGCCACCCACACCTTAGGAGTAAGGACAAGCAAAGTAATGCAACCTTTGCAAGTACTGAGCAAGCTCTAAGTCATCTGGTTTCCACAGAAAACCTCAACCCTTAAAATTGACTTAAGATCACCGGTTTTGCTTGTGCCCCAGGATGCCGGACAAAAGTAAATGGAAAGTCTCTCTGAAGGGAGATAACTTCATTTCAGGCTTCAAATTATTTCTACAAATTCTTTTTTAAATAAAACATCCAGCGTGCAGCCAAAGATGAGGCAAAAAGACAACATAAGCAACAAGCAGCGCAATAGACAATGAAATAGATCCACAGGTACACTAGCCAATGAAATTACTGGTCACAGATTGTAAAATAACTTTATTTACAATGCTCTTAGAATTAAGAGCATAATTTTCAAATGTCAGTTAAGAACTGGAAAATTGAATAATGATATAGCCTATTTTAAAAAATTAAAAATTCTAGAGTTGAAGAAAAACAAGAAATCCCTGGATATTACAATGGCAAAGAAGACATACACAGGGAGAGAATTAAAGAAATAAGAGAGAGAGAGATCACAAACTGTCTCTTGTCAAGCAGCTGGCTTTCTGGCCTATACAAATCTTACTGGGGACAAAATGGTCTTCAAGTCCTTCTGTTATGATTACAGTCTCGTAGAGAAGTTGACACTTAGTATCTTACTTCCAATTCTAATTTGGGCTTGGGAAAGGACTCTGACTGGGCCATGTAATATCAAGGATCCACCCTTGGTCTAATAAGCTATGACAAGGAGAGGTCTGCATTTTGAAATACCCCCAAACACAGGTTAAGGCCTATATAGTATAATTATGAATGCAAAACCCGAAGTCAGTACTTTGGGTATTGACTCCTTTCCATGAATGCAATTTTGCCTTACATTTTACTGCAAATTGTAAATAGAAATCCTAAAAGATATTTCACTACCTTTATTAGAATTCCCAAGAATGTCACCCTTCTTTTGAAAAGCTGTAATATGGACATTGTTAGAGAGTTTTCTGTTTTCCTATTGAAAGAGGGATGTCTATATCATATATGTAAGGGACACTTGTTTTTCTTGATTTTTTTATAGCATTTGATAAACCTGACTACTCCCTTTTAAAAAACACTCCTGTGCTGGCTTCTGTAACATTGCCCTTTCATGGTTTTCCCTTTATTTTTGGCCATTGTTCTTTCTATAGTTACTTCTTACTTCATTCTCCTCTATCTAACCATTAAAAATTGGGCTTACTTAAGGTTTTGCCCTAGGCTCTCTTTGTAAACTCACCGCCTAGGCAGTCTCATCCATGGTGAGAGCCTCAAAAACTATCTATTGCAATAAACCCACATTTAATCTCTAGTCAGAATTGCTCTTCTCATTTTGGAAACATTTAAGTCCTCCCATTCAGTGCAATGTGAGATATTGATAACAGAGGAAAATGAGTGCAAAGGTGTATGGGAATTGTCTATGATCTTCACAGTTTTTTTATAAGTCTAAAAATTTTTAAAAACTTTATTTTTTAAGTACTTAGGAACCAAATTATTTAGTGGATAAATGGAAAAACTGTGCTAAAGGAACTAGTTAACCAGTCAGTGCCAGAAAATGAGCTATCAAATCCTCCCTGTGTCTCTATAAAGTTATAAGGGAAAGGACACATGATCTAAGAATTTATGCTCAGCTTAATTATGATTTGATTTAAAGGTCAAAACAAACACTTGACTCTTTTGGAAAAGAAAAATGAAAAACCAAAATTCAGTGTTTAAAAGTGAATCAGAATTTTAAAATTCAGGAATAAAGAGCTATATTAGGTATTTATTGCTGCATAAAAATCACCCCAAAACTTTCATCTTAGAAGAACAAACACTTATTAAGTCACAATTTCTGTGGGTTAGGAATTTGGGGGTGGTATAGCGGGGTGGTTCTGACTCATCGTTTCTCATGAGTCAGGCTGTTGGCTAGGGCTGAGGCATGAGAAGGCTTGACTGAGGCTGGAGGGGCAGCTGGAGGATCACTGATGGCTTTTGGCAAAGGACTTAGTCCTTTGCTATTATTCCCAAAGACCCCCAGTTCCTCATGAAGTACATGTCTCCCTAGGGCTGCTTGAATGTCCTCGTGACTTAGTATGTGGCTTCCCCCCTAATGAGCGGTCCAAGGAAGAGAAAAAAAAAAAAGCCAAATTGCCCTTCATGTCCTCATCTCAGAGGTTACTTTTTTCCATTCTCAAAGGGAGAACCAGATGAGTTATTCTTATATCTTGTCAAAATTTGTCCAAGTTTTTGTGGACATATTTGAAAATTTCTGGTGGAAATAAGTGCCAAATTATTAATTACTTTTATTTAATATCAGGGAGTTAATTGATAGCTAGAAATTCCTAATGCAGTTAAGATTTTATTTTAATGCCCAAAGAATTTGTAGTCTTTCTCACCCTCAACATTATAGGTATATTTTAGAAACTAGCATATCTTGTGGTGAAGAAATGTTTAAGTGAAGGTAGCTGTTATTTCTGTTTCACTTCATTTCCTTGTTCTTTTGTTACATTTAAATAAAACTAATTCAATAATTTATTTTAAAATAATATGCACAGTATGTTTCTATTTATGAAAATATATCTATTAATTTCTGTTATCTCTACATTCGTCTATCCTCTGTCTAGAAATGTGGCTAGAGAGATGTCTATAATGGTATTTGCCTAATATTTCTTCTATTTATAGGTAATATATATTTTTTTTACTTTCTAATTTTCATGTATTTTGCAAAATTCTGACCGTGGATACATTTTTGGTTTTTGACCATGTGAGTCTTGCGTTCTCAGAGTGTACATAGTCTCAAGGTTACAGGATTCTTGCTAGGTGTTGACATTATAAAATGCCTTATAAATTTTTGTTCACAGAGACAAGACCAACCAGATGGCACTTCCCACTGTTGGTGGGGTGGGGAAAGGATGCAGATTAACAGGGAGAAAAATACATTAGTTCTTCCAAGGTAATATCTGACCGGCTCCAAAAAATGAACATTTCATGTTATTTCCCATAGTTTCCTACTCCAGTCTACTTTCTTTTTAATTGAAACTCAGGTACGCAGAATAAATGTGGAGCTTACTATCATCATCAGTCCATTTATGACCCTGATTTTATTTCATTTCCTTTGTTTTACTTTTTGTCCCCATCATTCACCCTCCCTAATCCCATTCCCCACCTACCTATTCTGAGATAAATCTTCATCAATTATGATTGTCTTGTTTTAAAGATATGCTGTAGAATTAAGTTAGATAACATTTTAATTTGGGGTTTTACATCTTTTTTTAAGTGGAATTTGCATACAATTTCTTCTCTTTGATTGTTACAATTCTGTTTGGATATTAAGCTGTATTCATTTATAATAAAATGGTTTTTTTCTATCCTTAAAAACAGCTTTCATGAAACACTATTAATTCTAAAAAGTTTGCCCCAGTTGTTATATATACCTGAGGAGGTCTATGAAGAAGACTTGGTGAGTGGGTATGAATCATTTGGCCTCTACCAATTGGTTAAAATATTCACCCAAATTTTCCTTACCAGATTGTGTGGTATTAAGCTAGTAAGTGCTTATATCTTGTCTCTCCTTGGAGGTTCCTGTCTTTAGATTTCAAGTCAGTTACTCTGAAACCTTAACTTCCCATTGGGTTCAAAAGTAGTTGTGATTTTGCAGAGTATCTGAATGTTTTTATTGTTGTATGGATAGGAGCGATGTGCTTTCCAGCTTTTTATATCCTCCACAGAACCCAAAGGTCACTCTTCTATTCTGACTACTTCCTAGGTCAAAGTCGGGTTCTAGGCTATAGTGTAATCATCCTATAGAAATCTCTGTTATAGGTTTCACTTACGTTCGGCCTCATTTTTATCTATTTTTTATTGTATTGCATATATTTTTTTAAATAACCTCAAGCCCTTGATGAAATTGTTGGCTAGTGAACAAAAAGATAGGTAGGAAGGTCTATCTGCTTTCTGTTGCCTCCTTTTAAAGATAATTCTAGCTTTCCAACTTAGTTTCTTCTCTTTGTTTTTAGAGGGTTACTATACTTTGCCTATGCTTTTATTTGGAATGAGAACTTGAGAAGAAAAGGATGGGGAAGAGATACAGGTGGAATGTAGATTAAAACTAGCGAAGAGGTTTTTGATAGTCATTCAGGATGAAACACGGAAGCATCTTGAATGTGTGAAGAAAAAAAGGGGGGAAAAGGAGAATTTAAAATAGTACCATTGTGAACTTGTATTCCTGCATGAAGTATAATGATAGACAAAGAGGTGCACCTGGGTGGCTCAGTGGGTTAAAACCTCTGCTTTCAGCTCAGGTCATGATCTCAGGGTCCTGGGATCAAGCCCCACATTGGGCTCTCTGCTCAGCAGGGAGCCTGCTTCCTCCTCTCTCTCTGCCTGCCTTTCTGCCTACTTGTAATCTCTCTCTCTCTCTCTGTCAAATAAATAAATAAAACTTTTTAAAAAAATGATAGAGAGATAATTTTAAAAGTTCTTTTGGCTGAGGACTTGTTTTCTTTTATCTGAGACTAGGCCATGCATGTCATGCCATGGCTTCATCGTATTATATAAACCAACTAAGTTTGGGGATTTTGTGAAAAATTGCTAAAACAAGGGCACCTGGGTGGCTCAGTTGGTTAAGCGCCTGGCCTGCCTTCCACTTGGGTCATGATCTCCAGGTCCTAGGAGGGAGCCCTGCGTTGCATTTCTGGCTCAGCAGGAAGTCTGCTTCTCCCTCTGCCTCTCCCCCTCCCTGCTCATGCTCTCTCTCTGTATCTCTCTGTCTCAAATGAATAAATAAAATCTTTTTAAAAAAATTGCTAAAACAATCGAAAGATTTCTTTCATCTTTAAGATACACTGTTCTGCACTGTTTAATAAAATACATAATATTCCCTCCCACTAAGTTACATATCTGCAGCAACAGATTTTTTTTTTAAAAACCTGTGTTTTGGAGACTTTTCATTATTTTTAAAAACTGCTGTAAAGATGATCCAAATTAAATAAAAAGATAAACATACTTGACACAAGACTCTTTTCAGGGAATCTGTCCCCCAAAAGCAATAAATAGCATGATATCAGTAAGAAGGTATTTATTTCAGTATTATTTCTGAAGCAGCAACCTAGAAACAATCTAATGTCCAGTAAAACAGAATGGGTGAATAATTAATGTGTCCTATAAAGTAGATATTATACAAGAATTAAACAGAATGTGCTAATTTATATATATATATATATATTTGGAAATTTGTGCATATTATATCCTTAACTGGAAAAAGCAATACACCGAGAAATAAGCATAGCATGTTATATTTTTCTAAACCCACATCTATATAAATATGTATTAGCAGATATATCTGCATAAACTTGGAAAATAGGGAAGAATAAATAGAAAATATAATGCTGATTATTTCTAGTAGTTGTTTCTCAAGAGAGAGAGGAGGACAGAAGTGGAGACTTGCCCTTTATTCATGTACTTTTCAAAAGTGAACATAGAATCAAGAATGATTTTTCCCCACAGGGTTTTTCAATAAACAGTTACAGAGAAAACTTTGAGGAAACGCCTGAAAGAGGTATGTACTAAATAAATAGTGATTATATCCGTGGGTGGAGGTGAGGAAATAAAAGATTTTCGTCAGTACCTTATATAGCTGTATAATTTTTTTCAACAAATATAAATCATGTTTTACAACATTACCATCTTTTCCCTGTTAGGCCCGCAAATTGAGTAGTCATGGTGTTAGGTTGGCAACTATGCAGGGACCCAATAATGCAGGCTTCTCAAGGACGTTGAATATCTAATGTGTCAGAATGGAATCTGATATTATTTGCTCCATATATTATCGGCTCTTGAAGAGACCAGGCATCTACGGGCAACTTAATTTAATCAGGTCTTGTCTTCTCTGAGGTGCATTTATGTGTTGGGATAAAACTAAGGCATAACTAACACTTTAAAATTCTCTTTGGATCAGGCTGAAACCACCCTCCAGGGCCTCTGCTTTAAACAGTACTAATTAGCTTCAACCTCTTCCTTGTCTTGGGTTCTCCAGTCCTCTCTATTGGTTTCTCCTGGAAGCACTTTCTTATTAAACCACTTGCACATGAGTCTTTGGGTTAGGCTCTGCTTCTCGTGAATCCAGCCTAAGACGCTATAAATAACACCGGTAAACCCATTCCTTCTCGACCAACCCGGTCGCCTCGGGATATGCCTGCTGCCTTCTGTGTCCGTCTCCAGCAGTGCAGTACAAGAATTCTGGGTGAGTGTCTGGAATTACTTTTACCTGATACTATAGTTCATTACGTATAGAACTGCAAATATTCCTACAAAGGTATCCCTGTGCCTTGGCGTGTTCCAACCGAGTCCAGCAGTAATGATTTATAGAGGGCTTTATTTTCAAGGGTCACATTGATTTCTTTTGATGTATTTGGCACAAGAGGTATAAGAAACTCACACATGGGGCCCTTACTACTATTTGATCTACTTACAATGGAAAATTTAATTTTAAAAAATAAGAGTGTAGAAAGGTGAATACAATGAATTTCTAATACGCTGATATCTAGCCAACAGTCTAAATACGGGAATTTACCATCTAAAAATAAATGCTCATATTGAGTAATTGCTCTGGTTGCTAAGAGTGTTTAAACAATCACCACATGCCATTCTAAGTTGTACCTTATTTGCTGAAAGAACATTCAGATTTCATTCTTCCTAATTCAAATCTTGGTTTAAGAACAAGCATAATTGGGAACTGAACTGAAATAACTTTGGATTCACTTTCTCAGCTAAACTGATTTTTTTCATGTTTTAATTGCTCCCTAATTTCTCTATTATTGCTACATGTCCTAAAATAAATTTTCCATCTGCTTTCCATGTTTGATTGTCATGTTGGTTTCATTTGAAACTGCTAAACAAGCAGTTTTCTAATCACAATTTGTGGCTGTAGTGCATTTCAATGCTCACTATGCATATAGAAAATGCACTTGCTGTTCAAAAATACAGAATAGATTGAATATAACTAGATAATTTCATTTGTGGATATAGATTGTACTCGGCAGCAGTTTTATTCCCATATTTAGTGAATTCCGGTGAAACGAACAAATTCTGGGGGAAAGTGATTAAAAGGGAATGGCAAACATCTGTGCATCTTTCTTCCAAATTTTTTTCTCTAAATTTTTCTATAATCAGATACTGAAAAGTTTTTAGTTTAATTTAAAAAGGAGTAGTGCATTTTCTTAAAGAGCATAATGACATATTCCGTAATTAGACACCTTTCTTAAAAGATAAGGAAATATGTTGCTATGTGAATATGTTTCATATTTCTGAGGAACGAATTTAAAGTTATTGAACTAGCAATGAGTTGTTTCAGAGGCTTACTAGTAGATAAGATTAAAGGATAATTAAAAGTATAAAATTAAGAGTGTTTTCTTTCTAAGATTATACTGGAAAAAATACAAGTATAATAATAAAGGTGCACACATTCTTCCATAGTAAATTTAATTTTCTATACAAGCTAATAGAAAAATCCAGTAGCTCAACTCTGAGTCAAGGCAGTCCATGATGCATTGATTATTATATTATTTTCATTGTTCAAAAATGTATTATGAATATAAAGTAAAACTGACTCCACCTGGAGGGTAGTAAATTAGTAAACTTGGGGAAGGTGATTTGGTCACATACTGTATTAACCTTAAAAAAAGTCAGTATGATTTAGTGTAGTAAATCTATCAGAAACAAGTTAATCTAAGAAAATAGAGATCTATGCAAAGACAGGTTCAATGATAGCTCACTTCAGTGTTACTTATGATCCCACAGAGTGTACATAATTTGGCTGTCCAATAGAAAGGGAATGGTTTAATAAAGTAGGTATGTTCATATATGGACCATTCAGCAATCATTTTAGGGGGATATTTGATCTCTTGTAAATGCTCACAAAATATAAATTAAGTTCAAATGAATTCATATGATAATAATTTGCTAATATGAATGCCAGAAAAATTATGTCAAGATTATATAAAAATGTTAATGGTCGTTTTCTCTGGTAGGAAATTATTGGTAATTCTTTTTTTTTTTTTCTTTACGTTGTACATATTTTCCAAACCTCGGCAGTGGTGATGTTACTTTAAAGTAGACAAAAACTATAAAAATGATACGTTAAGCCCTTTATGTTGTAATGCTAAGTAATTACTTTCTATATCAAAGAGATGATTGAGGGCTAGCTTAATCAATAGGATCCGTGTGGGAAGAATAATGCAGGCAGGTGACTACTTTCAGGTGAAATATGCACATAGAGCAAGTCAGGAGTTCTTAGTATTGTTGAATTTTTAGAGTGGTTTGCTACACGAAGAGACTGAGAAACTGTTACCTTTTCACCTCTAGTTTTAAACAGAAATGTGTGTGTGCAACCTGAATCTTTGGGATATTTCTGTACTTCAGGCCTGTCAATCGCTCACCTTTCCAGAGCACTAAACCAATAAAGTGAATTATTTTCAAGAACAACGAAACAGAGAAAATGTGATCCATAAATTGACTTCTTTGTTCTGCCAATTGACTAAGTGACACTTAGTCATCTCTAAGTGCCTGGAGAAAATAAAAGGCATTTCTTTTGTGACGCTGATGAACAATTAGGCAATTGTAAAGCATTGAACGACAAAGTGGAGAATGCAGCGTAATATTGTTTTAAGCGTCTTCCCTGCCTTTCTCTTCTTATTTTTATTTTTGGAGAAAAAAATGCTCAAGGTAGATACTTTACTCCCCCTCCTACTCTCTAGCTTTTAAAATAATGATGAACATTTGCTCTGGCTAACATAGAGGGATACAAGCCATGGTTCAAATAGAAAAGTGGTTTTCTAAGTCAACCAACACATTGTTCAGGGGGAGAAAATGCTGCCAGGCTTTCTAACTTTGTTCAAAGTTCAGAAAGTCTGGTAAGTACTTCCAAATTTCATTCCCTGCAACAAGTTTTTCTTGTTGGGGATTATAGTACACTGCTGTCTGTGATATCCATTATCAAACTCAGCTGAGATGGTTATGGGGCATCCTCTCTACAACTACAAAGGCTTTGAAAGGTGTCACTTGTAAGGGATTGTTTGGTGTATATAAAATAACCTAGCTCTCCTTATAACATTAAGGCTAACAAAACTATATTATGTGGAATCATATGAAATCATGTGCCTGTTTTACTTAACTCGATGTATTCACATACCTATGTATCTGTGCTTATACATAGGTTTATATTTGACAGTTACTAAGGGTAGACTACTCTGTAAAGCAATGTGACACTCTGCAGTGTAACCCTTCCTGTTAGAAATAGAAATACTGGATAAATGTAAATAGATCCATCACAAATGTCCTTTTGGCCACAAATGGACCAAACTCAAAGGATAGTAGTAAGTGTTAGGTAGCCCACAGACTGTTAGATAGTGAAAATAGGTTAAAGAGGGTAGGTCTGGGGCTCTAACATCCACAGGGACATAGAAAATAGGCCATAAGGCTAAATCACAATGAAAGCTACAGAAATGTACAAATTCCAGAAGAATAACAAGAATAAAAGAGAATAAAGAAAAGTCTAATAACTCAGTGATCTAAAAAGAACAGATAAGAGAAGCAAGTATGGAATATAGTAAGTGTACAACTAAATATAAATTCAAATATTTGGTATTTTTCCCAGAACTGAAGGAGAGAACTTTTCAAAAGAAAATGGCTCATAAAAATGGAGCAAAATACATACATGCTAATTTGCATAGTCATGAAATTTTGAACCAATGGGGGAAAAACAGAGCACCATAAGAGGGATCGAGTCCCTCATTGGGCTTCCTGCTCTGGGGGGAGTCTGCTTCTCCCTCTGCCCACGCCCCCCAACTTGTGTGCGCTCTCTTTCACAAAAATAAAATCATAAAAAGGCAGACCTCTCAATAATGATCCTAGAAGCTGAAAGAAAATGGAGGTCTGCATATGGAATGGGAGAAAATACTTCTAAATTAAATATCTTAGAGGAAACTAATAAGCAAAATAAAGAACTACAACTCAAAAAAAATAACCCCAATTAAAAAATTGGGCAGAGGATAGAATAGACATTTCTCTGAAGATGATATATAAATGACCAACAAACACGTGAAAAGATATGCAACATCATTAAATAGTATAGCTGCTATGGATAACTGTATTGAAATTTCTCAAAAAATTAGAATTACCATATAGAGTAATCCTACTTGTGAGTATGTGTAACCAAAAAAATTGAAAACAGTGTCTCAAAGACTTATTAGCATACCCATGTTCATAATATGTTCATAATAGCATAATTTACCATAGCCAAGAGGTGAAAACAATGCAACTTGTATCAGTGGATGAACTGAACAAAAATGTGATGTATACATACAATGGAGTATTATTCAGCCTTTAAAGAAGGAGTTCCTGTCATGTGCTACAACACAGATAAACCTTGAAGAGAATATATTAAGTGAAATAAACCAGTCACAAAAAAAACCTATACTCTGTGATTCCACTTAGATGAAGTATCTAAAGTAGTCAAATGGAGAAACAAAAAGTAGAGTGGTGGCTGGAGGGAGGGGGAAAATGAGTTGTTATTCAATGGGCATAAACTGTTTTGCAAGATGAAAAAGATGTGGAGATCTGTTAACAAAGTGAATATACTTAACACTCCCAAACTGTACCCTGAAAAATGGTTAAGATGATAACTTGTGGGTTTTTTTTTAAACCACAATTAAAATTTTTTAATTTTTGAAAAGTAAAAGTACTGGGGGTGCCTGGGTGGCTTAGTCAGTTAAATGTCTGACTCTTGATTTCAGCTCTGGTCATGAGCTCAGGTTTGTGAGATTGAGCTCTACACTGGGTATGGGGCCTGCTTTAGATTCTCTCTCCTCCTCTCCCTCTGCCCCTCATCCCCACTCTCTCTCCCTCTCTTAAAAAAAAAAGGGGGGGGTGCTGTTTTAGTCAAGATAGAATAAGCATACTCTATCCTGTTTTGCCAAATGAATGCAACTAAAATTTCTGGCCAGAAGGCATGGGGTGGCTGAGGACTGAAAATAAATGGTATTTCCCTCTTTGTATTTCCTGGCCTGGGTGCATTTGTAGCCTGAAACCCAATATAGCACATCAGATACAGACAGAAAGAACTCCAAGAGAGTTTTTCTATTTCTGTTATGAGGCCTGGGAAAGAGGACCCCCTATGTGTCAAAAGAGTAGGGACAATTTTAAGCTCCCCCCTCCCCCCAGTTCTCTTCTGTTCTAGCTCCCAGTCAGCCCCCACAGTGGTGGTAGTGGAAACAGCAGTGGTAGCTGAGCAGGTGTGTAAAACTTGAAGGAACAGACAACATCTCTGATCAGAGTTCCTGTGGTTGCAAGAGCATAGGGAGAGTCCTCCCTACTGCTTCCCACCCTCCCCCCCAATTCTGTTTGCACTTGCCCTGCACGTAGGCATGCATAGTAATGCCAAGTACATAGCAGAGCCATGTAACCAGACCCCCAGCTTTACAGCCAAACAGTCAGAGAGGGCTTCTAGGAACTGCAAAGTGTGGGAGAGATTGCAGAGAGGATGAAGGTGAGGGAAGCAATCCCACAAAACTGTGTATGAACCCCTGGGTTCACAGCTGAGCTGCATATGCCTGGACGTTACCCTTAATAACAGGAAAAGCTTTGAGAAATGACAGTAATTGAGACATGCTCCCAGTCCTAGACTGGCTACTGGGCAATGTACATACAGGGAATGGTGCTGCAGAGGTTTTGAAAACTGATGTTGAAGACACAACATAAAAATGCAGGAAGGAACTTGCAGATTAAACCTAATTGGGCTAATGGTCTGCTGAAGCAAACAATCAACATTTTCTATACAATTTAAACAAGACCCAGTCTCATAATAAGATACTCAGAAGAGCTGGAATATCATATAAAATTATTTCGTATACAAAGAACCAGAAACATTTCAATATTACAAGAAAAAAAAGATTTGAGTATACCAAGATGACACAGATATTGGAATCAAAATATTAAAGCAGCTATTAAAACCATGTTCCTGAAAGTAAGGGTAAACACCCGTGCAACCTATGGAGAGATAGTGTTAACAGAAAGAGTAAATAAAAAGTGGAAATTGTTAAACTGAAAATAACAAAGATAATTTCCTTGGATGGACTCAATAGCATAATGAAGAAAAGAAGAGAAAGATCAATGAACTTGAATATAGATCAATAGAAATGATCCAATATGAATGACAGAAAATGAAAGTCAAGAATGAAAGTCAAGTGAATACATTCCCAGATTAAAAAAAAAAACCCTCAAAAACCCAAGAGAACTTGTTGCAAGGACAAAGAATCCAAAAGAACTGCTAAAGAAAGTATTTAAAACTTAAACAACATCTGGGGCGCCTGGGTGGCTCAGAGGGTTAAAGCCTCTGCCTTCGGCTCAGGTCATGATCTCAGGGTCCTGGGATCGAGGCCCACATCGGGCTCTCTGCTCGGCAGAGAGCCTGCTTCCTCCTATCTCTCTGCCTGCCTCTCTGCCTACCTGTGATCTCTCTCTCTCTATCAAATAAATAAATAAAAAATCTTGAAAAAAAAAATCTGTATATATTCCAAAGGTCAAAGAAGACTCCAGAAAAACTAGTAAACATTCTAAACTCTTTATAAATATGAAAACACAATACATGAAAGCTAGTGGGATGCAGTTAAAGCAGTGATGAGATGAAATTTATAGCCTTAAATGTGTTCCTATTAGAAAAGGAAGGACTCAAGTTATAGTCTAAGCTCTCATTTTAAGAAACTAAAAAAAAAAGGGGGAGGCAAAGTAAAAAGAAAAACTAAAGGAAGGACATTATGGATTCAAGCAGAAATTAGTGAAATTGAGGAAAAACTTAAAAGTAATAAAAACAATAGCTGATTCTTTGAAAAGATTAATCAAATTGATAAACCTCTACCTAGACTAACAAAGGCAGAGAGAACACAAATTACTGAAATCAGGAAAGAAAGAGGGATACCAATACATACTACAAAAACATTGAAAGAATTATAGGGGAATATTATGAAAGCCTCTGTTCACCTAAATTTGACAACTTAAATGACATGAACCAATTCCTCAAACCACCAACTATAAACACTTGCACATAAAGAAATTGCCAGAGTTGTCCTATTTAGAGAAATTTTAGGGGGAGAAAAATCTCTCCCATCCCAAATTGTACTTAAAGAAGAAAAACACAAAATAACACAAATTCTATGCAATTACTTTCAGAAAATAAAAATATGAGAATTTCCCAACTTACTTGGAGAAGCTAGTACTANCAACTTAAATGACATGAAACAATTCCTCAAACCACCAACTATAAACACTTGCACATAAAGAAATAAATTGCCAGAGTTGTCCTATTTAGAGAAATTTTAGGGGGAGAAAAATCTCTCCCATCCCAAATTGTACTTAAAGAAGAAAAACACAAAATAACACAAATTCTATGCAATTACTTTCAGAAAATAAAAATATGAGAATTTCCCAACTTACTTGGAGAAGCTAGTACTACTCTGATGCCAAAACCAGACAAAAAATAGAACAAGACAGCCCAACTATAGACTAATACCTCTCACAAATAG